>CM043112.1:28409260-28553818 GCA_023701765.1 Hylyphantes graminicola
AGGAACAGTGGCTTAAATAAACAAAAAATTACATTAAAAAGAAATTCAAATACAGATACGTATTTTAAATCAATACTTTCATACAAGTATGCATTCCAATTGCAGTTATCGTACGTAACTTTTATTTAAAACTAGCAGTATGGTCCCGCCGTACTGGGAACCCGTTAACTTCGCATTGCTTCCTTTTAGAGGCAGGCTTACTTGTGAAAATACACTCAAAATCAAAACAAAATGAAATTAGTATTGGCGCATGCATACTTAAAATAGCAAACACTAATAGAGGATGAAGCAGCCTTAGGGCGAGCGCATATCTCAACCAAACTCAATCAATCAAAGTAATAGAGGATGGCGTCAAGCCCCCGTTTCGGCCGGTTCATATATTTTCAAACCCTGGTATGGTCCCGCAATCCCACGTGGATGACGTTTTTTGTTAAACTAATTATATTAATTAAAAATCACAATCAAATATGAAAAAACTAAGCCTCAGGTGCACACGTAGGTATTAAAAGGAATCTATATTAAAAATTTCGAATTTTTTAGAGCAGTCTATGTAGGTCTTTTGCGATCCACAGACATACACAGACAGACAGACTGACTCCTTCTTTTATTATTACAGACTATATTAACCATAAATTTGCTGAAAATTGCATTAAAAAATAATTTTTTATATTTGACCATTACATAACAAAAACAAGTAGGTTTGTAACAGAATCTATCACTTAACCCGCTTCCACAATACAGCTGCGTATAACTTCTTGTGAACTGGCGTCCCCATTTGGGAACATTTTTTAAACCTCCCCACAAACAATTAACCCGTTAATCAGTTCCGAAATTGACCTGGTCCGATAGAAGAATATCAAGATATCAGTTTTCAGTATTTGATTACATCAGGTATCAGTCATTTATTATGTTAGAGTTCATAAGAAAATTATTTTTATAATTTTTTTTCAAACGTTAACAAAAAAGTATTTTAGTAGTTAACTTTAAAAGCCGCCCCGGTGGCGCAATGGTTAGGATGCTAGCCTTTGGAGCTGCTGGGTTCGGGTTCGAATCCTGGTAATGCATGGATGTTTTTGTTCGCCAATAAATGTTGGTATTTGTGTTTGTGTCTCTTTATGTGTCTCTCTTGCTTGTGTCATTTATGGGGTTGAATACAATAGACCTAAGGTCGCAGTGTTCGGTGAACTTGCCCCCCACCAAGAAAGTCATCAGTCATAACTTTAAAAGCATTTTGCATGGAAAACAATGTTAAAATAATCTGTTAACTACAAATAAGTGATACGGCCTTTTACTATTTTATCTATGTGATCTTCATACTTTTGGAGCTGAAATTTTAACAGAAATTCAGTTTATAACAATAAATGCAAAACAAGTAGGTTCTTAACGGAAACTGTCCCTTAGCCCGCTTCCACACAACATTTGTGTTGCACCAGGGAAAAAGGCTCCAAACATAATATTAAGTCTATATTAAACATTTACACGCTAAATTTGGCTAGTTTCATTTAGTTTCTTTGGAAAAATTCAATAATTATTCGATAAAAATCAATAATTATCGTTAGCTAAATTTATTTATGCTTCAAAAAATAAATATGCAATATTCCTCGCTTTAAAGTAGAAGCAAAACATTTCATATTAACATAATACAATCTATTTGTGAAATATATTTGACGTCCTTTCAAACTGATTTATGTCGCCAAAATAAAGCTGTGTTAATCTTTTATTTAAAGAAATAAAGTTTTTCGAGCAATTGTTGCGAATGGCAATGGTGATTTAATTCTGATAAAAATATCTTATGTTTTTTAAATTAGCATTATATTCTACAGTTCTTTAAATAATTGAAGTACCTCTAATTCAAACTTTTTATGAGGTTTTCAATGTCTTCCTAATTTCGATGCCCTGAATTTTTGTCATATCACACTTTCCTGTAGCATTTGTAGTTTGGACTATGAAAGTGGGTGACAGACAGACGAACTGAACGCTTATAATACCTTCCATTTTTTATGTTGTAAACGTAGCGTGGAAATTAAAATGAAGAACTCAACATTCTTTATTTTTCCGTAAAATTAACTTTTTAAATGTACGAAAATATAGGGTAGTAATTTAAAAAAGAGTCCTCAATCAACAATTCGTTATTCGTTTTAAAGCCTCTTACGAAATATTGTCACCCTGTATAAAAGCTATGGAGGTTTGCCCCATTTACTACGAGTTTATGAATGCCATAAACTCTTTAATTTCCGAATAAAAACGCATTAACTAACTTTAAGCTTTATAAATTCGTTTTCCGTCTAACTTAATTTACCCTACAAAAATTGTTTCGGACAATGATCTTAATCCGTCTTATATGTCATGTAATGGATACGGAACTAGTACAATCATAAAATCTTACTGAAAAAATAATGTTTAAGTAGAAATTGCTATTTTGAAAAATATCTAATAAAATTATTGAAGTTAATACAAAGAGTTTTAGAATCAAAAGTTTTTAATTGCTATCTTAGCCCTAATTTTTTTGGTAATTTTTCATAATTAACCTTTTTGAAGCAATTTTAGTTTTCAAGCCGAGAAAACTTAAGTTTTTGTATTGAAAAAAAAAATGGAATGCTTTTATTCGGTTATTCACAAAGTCATCATTAAGGGGTTTAAACAATGTTTTTATAACAATGTGAAAAAAGTTTACTTTTTCATATCATATTCCTTCATAAATCGTTGCTAAAATGACACTTTACGTGCTTACGTCACAGACAGAGCCGAAAATGGCACTTTCGGCACTAGTGCGGTAAAGTAAATAAGAGTATCTGATTAGTAGAAAAACAAAATGATGTCATGAATATCTCCATGGAAACTAAATGATGTCATGAAACTCACTTATTTCTATTGGTATTACTTTTGCATTTTCTAATATCTTCATGGAAACTACAAGTACTACAAAAATTATTTTAGGAAATTAAATAAGACAAAAGTAAGAACACAAATTTCACGCCAAACAATACTTTTATTTAACATGCGTATGATATTGAAATGCCGCCCCGGTGGCTCAATCGTTAGGGCTCTATCCTTTGGAGCTGCTGGGGTAGGGTTCGAATCCCGGTCGGGCAGGGATGTTTGTGACCGTCAATAAATGCTGTTATTTGTCTATGTGTTATTCATTTCTTTGTGACTGTAAAAATTCTTTCTGTGTCTGTCCCACTTGACGAAAGCTTATAAGCGGTTCTCTGAACAAGCACACAAGCTGGAATATATATGTACCATACCATACCATATTGAAATACTTTAATGCACGTTATTATAAAACATACTGTAAGCAACCACGTGCCAAATAATACTTTATTAAGCTCTTTTCATTATTTCACTCGACCTACGGTGTCGTGAAATAAAAGCCACTCGCTTAATAAAGTATCATTTTCGGCACTCGGCTTAAGTAGCTATTATTAAGTATCACACTCGGCTTAAATAACTATTATGCAGTGTGCTAATAATAAATAAACAAGAAGTTCTTAAAGAACTAAAACAACATATTTTCTTTTTAATTTAAAATGGGATCGCCTAAATATTTTTTTATTAATTTACATTGATTACCGAATGACATTAAACTTGTAACAATAAACCAGCGGCAACGGATTTTCATTTAACGACAGTTACATTTATAGAGCGAGGAAATTGATAAAAGAAAAGGAGTCAAAAAGCAGTACCAAAATTGAGAGAAGAAACCAAATTATTGTCTCCAGGTATATGTCATCGGTCGTGCATTTTTAACATAGAGCAAGCCATCCAATAAAAATTATAGATTGTTGACAACAACATGCAAACAATCTATCATCAAATAATCTCTCAACTTTAGTGATTTTCAAATACTTTCGTGAAATCAAAAACTGCAAAAAGGAAATATCATAGGGAATAATTTGTATTTTCCCGTTCTTATAAAATTATACAATAATAAACTAAGGAATGCAAATTAAAACTAACCCTCTTTTTATACAATTAAAAAAATGGATTGTTTTATACTGCTTTCTTAGTAAAGAGACAATAAACAATTTGGTACACAGTTTAGTTTTTAATAATATCTGTATATAACATTCTTTTTTCGAATTTAGCATTGGTAAATAAATGAATATGTTTAAATAAACCTAAGTCATCCTAAAACGATGACAAAATAGGCTCCAAAAAAATCCTTCAGCAACGTCCTAACTATTGTCCAGTTGTCAGGGATGTCAATCCCAATTCCTAAGCTCCCGCGAGGACAAACCTTCCCAAAAATTCCTACGGCACAACCATCTGTGAGAAAGGGGCTAAGCGCAAATTTCTAACAATTCAATGCCCCGAATTATGGGTCCTTGGCTACATGGCGAAAAATTGCTGTCCTAAAAGTAGCCAACGGTCACCCCGGCCCCCTGCTGAGGGGGGAAAGCACTCAATCGATCTTTTCGTTTTGGCCAAGTGCGCTGCCACCTGATTGGGGGGGGGGGGGGGACATGAGGGACAATGTTCAAACACAGTTGCATTTTATGAGTCTGTTATTACTTTTCCCTCAAGGAATTAATCTAATAAAAGTTAGGTTCTTTTCTTTGTTTACTACTTATAAATATGCTGTTAGACAAGGTGCGAAAAACTGTGAAAATTTATTGATATATTGCGAATAAAATGTACTTTTAAAAGCTGTTTCACGAATTTCATTAAATCTCTGTCCCGATTTAAAATGTATTCAACCTTTATACTTCCCGATTGAATGAAAAAATTCAAAAAAATGTATCTTAAGTAAAAAATAATAGTTGAACTTTGTGGTGAAAAAAAAACACCTTTAAATTTGATAGGGCACTTGAAAGCTGCGGGGCCCTAAAAATGGAGGGCCTGTAGGCCACTGCTTACTTCGTCTGATTGCTGATCCGGCCCTGGTCAAAGGTATACAGCAGTGGGATCAGTTGACTTCTAAATCCCCATTTCCCCTGTAGATACGCGCCAGGTATAATACAGCGACCTATCTTAATTTGATTATTTACGTTACGTTTCCAAGTAATGAAATCGAACAGATAAGTATCCGCTTCAACTTGAGCCTGATTTCCGGCAGGACAAACGGGCACGTGGTCAGAACCGTCATTAGAGGTGCCTTACAAATTTGAGTGAAAAAAGAATAATATTGTGGGGAAAATGTGAAAAAATTCATTGCCGCAAAAAAAATCCAATTAAGTGCAGCTGATTTTTTCAAAGGCGAAGCGCTTTAGATAATAAACAGTTAAAGGTTATTTATTTGTACAAATTTAAAATGAAAAAAAAAAATCACGTTCATAGATATATCATATCGATGTATGTTAGGGGGGGACTTGTTTGTGTATTGGACACCTAAAGTTCCATGCCGGGCATTAATTTCAACAAAACTTGATACGTATAGCAAGCTATTTAAATTTTCATGGTTCGTTAAAAAATATTCAGCAGAAAATGACCTACCCCTTATATCTAAATTGTATCCAAACGGGAAACAACTACCAAATATCAATTTCGGGCTGAATGAAAATCGGATCGTAATAATATATCTTAATCCAATTTGTATTTTTTAAATTTGTCATATAAGAGCCATGAAGCAACTTAGTAGGGTTTTTTTTTTGCTAATTTGCTAAATATTAAACTGTAATTTGTCGTGACGAAACACTATACATAAGAGTTTTAAACTAGTAATGACGTTTCCTCGGCAATTCTATTGAGGTTTCTATTGAGTTCCTCAGAAAAATAATTTAACCCCAATTCTACTCACTTTCTGAATTTTCGGATGAAAACCAAAATGAGTTAGGAAGATAGAAAAAAAGGGATACGGTCTTGCCACGCGGAAAGTTGCCGCGAAAATCTTCGAAAGTCTTGTCATACAACAGCAAAACGGAATTATCTTTTTACTTGGTACATTCTTTTATACACCGTCACGGTTCAGTGACGGGGAGAGGGCTTCGCAAACCATGGTACGCAAAAACCACGCTTTTCAGGAATTGTCTCTGTGTGCATCTGATACGAGTGGATAGTCCATGTTGTCCTTTGATTCACCAATCGAGGATTGAGGATACATTTATCTTCATGAAGCATATATGTTGCCACTCAATATCAGAAAATTGTCGATTAAAAATAGTTATTTTTATAATATCGAGCAAAAAAATTTCAAATAATAAAAATGGCAAAAGTAATGCTTTTAACAAGCTTTGCAAGCATTTAAAGAAATCGTGTTAATAAGTAACTTTTGCACACTAATAAGATAAATAAATAATAGTAATTTATTATAGGAAAATTCTATTTGAAAGTTATACTTTATTACTATTAGGCGGCTTTCTGATGGGTAGGAATGTCTTAGTTTGAACAATATTCTTTATTTGGAGTTCATTTCTTATGCCAATCGGAAAACATACTTCTTTTCATTTGATTATAAATACTAAAACCCTTTTTTAAACATAATTTGAAGGTGAATTTTCATAACTTACAAAAATAAGTTTAATAATTTTATTAATCGGTACAAAAAAACTTTACTTTTCGCACAAAATGCATGAATATTATACTACTAGTTAACAAAGTAAGTTTTGTTTAACGAGTTGAACACATTTCTTGCAAGTGCGAGCGCGATATGGTATGGTTGGTATGGTATGATACATATATATTCCAGCTTGTGTGCTTGTTCAGAGAACCGCTTATAAGCTTTCGTCAAGTGGGACAGACACAGAAAGAAATTTTACAGTCACAAAGAAATGAATAACACATAGACAAATAACAACATTTATTGACTGTCACAAACATCCATGCCTGACCGGGATTCGAACCCGACCCCGGCAGCTCCAAAGGCTAGTACACTAACCATTCAGCCACCGAGGCGGCTCGAGAGCGATTAATTTACAAATTGAAAAGCCATGTATATGTTAAAAAAAATAATTTCGTTATAAAAGAGCTAGGCCTCAAACATCAAATGAACAAATTAAACTTTATAATGAATTTCTACATAAAAAAGAAAACAGTAATTTGATTTCCCGACACGTTGATTTTTTTTAGCACAAATGAACAGGCTAGGAAAATAGTAATTGTTTTTTAATAAAATATTGTTACATAAATAGAGCAATAATGACACCTGAAATGGCTTTAAAAATTTGAATGGGCACATTGACTTTTTTAAAATAAATAAAATTGAAATAAGTTTACATTTAAATATTGTATCTCGAAATCTCCGTCATAAGCAAATCCAGAAGACCAGATTATGTCTTGACTAATCTAATCACTGCCTTTACCCCCTGCGATGCGTCTAGACCGGGTCATCTATTCTGACCCTCGGGCAAGCAGTCACACGAAGTTCTCCCCGTAAGAGATAGTAGGGAGTTGCTGTGAGTGTTTTAATCTTCTCTCAATAAGTATTTATTCGGGAGCGAATCCAGCCAAATGACAAACGTTCTTCTATCGTGAGGATAGTAAGAAAAAAATTTAAAGATTTTATTGCATAAACTTTCCATATAATGTCCTAAAAGAAATAATACTCTTGGAAATCTAGCAAAGGTTGACATTTTTACATTATTGCACTCTATCAGCTTATTTTATAACTGATATATTTTTAAAAACAGTTATATATTTTTAGTTATTATTATTACCATGAACTCTCCATGGGCAAGCAGCGGTTCTTCAATTTTGCGTGTGGCTCGTCGCTCTTTTCAAAAACCAACACTATAAATAAAAATCCTTAAAAAATAAAAGCCTAAAAATTTTAATAAGAAAACCTTTCCCTTGGATTTATTTTGCTAATGAAAAATTATGTATTATAGCACTAAATCAGTTGTACTTAAATCGTCGAAATAAGCAGTTATTGCAATGAGAGATATATGAAACAGTGACAGTCAGAAGGGAGTTATGACTAATGATTTGCAAAAATTTCTAAGCTTATTTCAATGTTGCGAAACTTGTTTAATGTTCAAACAATGTTTTTATTACTTTTTTTCTATATTAGATCATTAGATAGATGGTTATGTGGGTTTACTAATTCTTGATTAGATCCGTGGTATACATAATCACCTCGTGGCCAGGAACAACAACAACGAGACGGTGTTGCCAATCCGGGACCAGAAGTACAACAGTTAAACTTACAGTTAATGTTAACACAAATATAACACCACCTTTCCTTTAAAAAAAAAAAAGACAATACTCTAAACACAATTTACACGAACACATCTGAGTTAAAAAAAAACTATAAGTCCAGTCTTTGTGGGCACTTCTTTACTCGTAGAGATCTTCTCACGACAGTCCCTGCCTCCAAATCTGGAGTTGTAATATCATCATTGGGGACAGTCTCTGCGGTAGGTTCTGGAACACTGTTCGGCAGAGAGGAGGTACCATCTGGTTCATCACACGCTCCTGGAACCAGAACATCCGACTCCCTGCGGCGCAGTTGATCTTGGTGACGAACGACCACCCCTGCCGGCGTTAACACTTTGGACATAACATTGCCCAAGGGACATGCAACTTCTCCTGGAACCCACTTTGGACCATGCCCATGATTCCTGCACCAAACACTTTCCTGAGATTGGAACCTTGGAGCACTATTCGCCTGTGCAGGACTGTGTGTGTCTTCTGGCCGAAGCAAATCCAGGCGACTTCTGATTGGCCTACCAAACATGGAATTGGCTGGTGATAGTCCAGTAGCTGCATTGGGAGCTTTGCGGTAGTGGAACAAGAAGTGGTCTAGACGATCTTGGAATGTACCATTGTGGTTCTTCTTTAGAGAATCTTTCATCGTACGAACCAGTCTCTCCGCTTGACCGTTGGATTGAGGGTGGTAAGGGGCTGTGCGAACATGGATGATTCCCGACTTCCTCAAGAAGTCAGAAAATTCCTGGCTGGTGAATGAGGCGCCATTATCACTCACCACTGTTCTTGGCAGCCCAAACCTAGCAAATACAGACCGTAAGGCTGTCACTGTAGCTGTAGATGATGCTGACGGCACTAGAATGGCTTCTAACCACTTGGTAGCAGCGTCAACCACAAGCAGTACCAAACGGTTCTCAAATGGCCCAGCATGATCTATGTGAATACGATCCCAAGGGATCTTGGTGTAGGGCCAAGGAGCTAGCTGAGATGGTGGTTCAGGTGCATGTTCTTGGCACACCACACAAGCACGCACCAAACTCTCAATTTCCTTGTCGATGTTGGGCCACCAAACAGCTTGCCTTCCCATTGACTTTAACGCACACATGCCCTGGTGACCAGCATGGAGTTCGGCCAGAACATATTTCCTGAACTTAGGAGGCACAAACACTCGGTTGCCGCGAAGGATAACACCACTCTCAACCGACAGTTCAGCACGACACATCCAAAAGGGTCGCAACTCATCATCTACCAACTTTGGCCAACCTCTTTGAATGTATTCCTTGACTTTTATAAACATGGGATTG
Source organism: Hylyphantes graminicola (assembly GCA_023701765.1). Classification (NCBI taxonomy): domain Eukaryota; kingdom Metazoa; phylum Arthropoda; class Arachnida; order Araneae; family Linyphiidae; genus Hylyphantes; species Hylyphantes graminicola. The sequence continues at coordinate 28,418,650 of CM043112.1, forward strand.
GCATCCAGTTCCCTCTGGAAATGCTGCACAGTAACCGGGCTGTCATCAATGGCATCCAGCAGCAACACAACATCTGCAGGTGTGGGTGTTAGTGAGTTTCTTGTGGCTTCTACAGGCAATCTGCTACAGGCATCAGCATTGGAGTGAAGTGATCCCTTCCTGTAGACGATGCGATATGAGTATGCTGACAAGATGATCGCCCAACGCTGGATGCGCGAAGCTGCCATGGGTGCAATTGGTTTCTTCTCTGAGAAGAGACTCACGAGCGGCTGATGGTCTGTCACCAAGGTGAAGGTCCTTCCCAGAAGAAATTTGCGGTATCTGATGACTCCAAAAACCAGGGCCAAAGCCTCTCTTTCCAGCTGACTGTAGTTTTTCTCAGCTTTGGTGAGAGAACGTGAGGCAAAGGCAATGGGACGATCTCCTGCATCTGAAGGGTGGGACAGCACTGCTCCCACACCATAAGGGCTTGCGTCACACTCCAGGTGAACTTCCTTGCTTTCATCGAAATGTACCAGCAAGGATGAAGTAGTAAGTTTCCTTTTGGCTTCTCGGAAGGATTGCTTTTCCACTGCACCCCACCTCCATTGTTGGTCCTTGTTGAGCAACTGGTATAAGGGTGCAAGCATTGTTGACATATTGGGCAGGAATTTGGCATAGTATGTCAACAAGCCTAAAAATGACCGCAGCTCATCGACATTGGTTGGGTCGGGAGCTCTTTCGATGGCTTCTACCTTAGTCTGTATTGGGTGTAACCCCTCAGCATCGATTCTGTGACCCAAGTACTCCACTGACGTCTGCATAAAAGAACATTTGGAAGGATGCAATTTGATGCCTGCCGTTTGAAGAGTTGTCAAAATGTTGTCCAAGTTTCTCGGTGATCCTCGGCTGAGTCACCAGTAACCAGCAAGTCATCTAAGTAGCACAGAGCCCTATCATGTCCCTGTAACAGTTTGTCCATCTCTCGCTGGAATATTGCAGGTGCTGACGCCACTCCAAAGGGCAACCGACAATACCGGAAGAGTCCTCTATGTGTGTTAATCACCAACAAGTCCTTAGATGAATCATCCAACTCGAGCTGGCAATATGCATCAGACAAATCAATCTTGGAAAAGGTGACACCTCCTGAGAGTCGAGCAAACAAGTCCTCCACCTTTGGCAAAGGATAGCGTTCAAGCTCAGTTGCTACATTGACTGTCAGTTTGAAATCACCACACAATCTAACCTTTCCATTAGATTTTAGCACTGGAACCACTGGTGTGGCCCAATCTGAATACTGAACAGGCTCTAGTACCCCCAGCTCCAGCAAACGATCGATCTCCTGTTCCACTTTCACTCTGTAGGCATATGGAACAGGGCGGGCTTTAAAAAATCTTGGAGTAGGAACTGCTATTCTGTTTAGATGCACCTGTACATTTTTCACCTTACCCAGGCCATCAGCAAACAACTCACTATGCTTTTCTAAGATGTCCTTGAGAGATTGCTTACTTTCTTGAATGGAATTTGTAAGCAATTGGCCTTCCAAGTCCTTCAAGACACCCAAGTCCCTTATCCAGTCCCTGCCCATCAGCATCACTGAAGACTGGTGTACAACTATAAGGGGAAGTAACCTTTTCAGATTCTTGTATTCCACAGTCACATCTGTAGTTCCCGCAATATCCAGCTCGTGTTTAGTAAATGAGCGTAACTTCATAGATGTTTTTTCTAGCGGTGCAAACACACTTTCATGATTCTTGAAGAAGGCAAAAGGCACAATGGTAAACGGAGCCCCGGTATCCACTTCCATGGTCGCTTGAACACCCTCAATCTTCACCTTCACTTGAAAAGCTGCAGGTGCTCCTGCCACTGTTGACACTGAAAACAACTCGTAAATTGGGGTTGCTTCATCCTCTGACGAATCATTCACCACCTGATGCACTTGTTGATTGGTACTTCTGCTTGTTTTTGTTTGTCTCACAAAGTTGGAATTTCTTTGGTTTGCCTTTCCTTTTGATAAACAAACCCTGGCCAGGTGACCGATCTTCCCACAGGCGTGGCATGTGCTCTTGTTGAACTTGCAAGCCGGAGATCGGTGATTCTTCTCTCCGCAACAATAACAAGAGCCGTTATCGCTGCTTGAAGAGGATGTTGAGGGACCTCCTTTCCAATCTTGCACCTTTCGCTGCCTCAGCTGATGAACTTCCGATGTGGAACTATCCCCACGAAGATCAACCGCATTCTTCGAAGCCGCCTCCATCGCTATCGCGATCTCCGAAGCACGAACCAGCGTCAAGTCACGTTCGGAAAGCAGCTTCCGCTGGATGCCATCATCGTTAATGCCGCACACCAACCTGTCCCGCAGCATTTCGTCGAGCGAGTTCGCGTAGTTGCAGTACTTCGCCAAACACCTCAGTTCGGCGATAAATGTCGCCACGGACTCGCCAAGCCTCCGTGATCGACTGTTAAACTTGAATCTCTGAACTATTTGCGACGGTGGTGGCTCGAAATGTTCAGTCAGAGTCTGCAATAGTTCGGTCAATGTCCTTCCTGTTGGCAAGGCCGGCGAGATCAGATTTTTCAACAGGCTGTACGTCGGGGCACCGACCACCGTTATGAAAATAGCCCGGCGTCGGTCGTCATTCACGACTTCGTTAGCCACAAAAAATTGTTCTAATCGTTCGCTGTATTCGCTCCACGGCTCCTTTTTAGGATCGAACTCTCCTAGAGTCCCGAATAAGGCCATCACGTGGTACGCAGTAGCGGCTTTCCTACTCACGTAATAATTGAAATACCAAATAACAGATCGCTTCGCTGATCCCTTTTCGTCGCCAGTTTTCTATATTAGATCATTATAGATGGTTATGTGGGTTTACTAATTCTTGATTAGATCCGTGGTATACATAATCACCTCGTGGCCAGGAACAACAACAACGAGACGGTGTTGCCAATCCGGGACCAGAAGTACAACAGTTAAACTTACAGTTAATGTTAACACAAATATAACAACTTTGTTATCACTTTTTGACATGAATCGTTTTGAAATTCATTATGTTTATTCATTATATATATTAAAATACAGGAATCAGATTTGTTTTGTTTTTATTTTTCAAACTGGCCGCCGCAGTAGCTAATCTCCTGAGACCCTCACGGCAAAAGGCATCACTCGGAGGGATTTTAAACTTCTAGAACAGTGATCGGAAATCAAAATTTATTGGTCCGATTTTGAATGAAAGAAGTTTGACTTTTATCGTTTTTTTTTCAGTGGTTTTCAGCTGAAAAACAGTAGTTTTTTTAAAAAACAAATTTTCGTATTTTTGAGGTTCAACTAGAAACTTATATTAAGAGAATACGCATACCAATTTTCATGCGAATTTGTAGGTAACTTTTTTAATTTTCTTGCCCGCCAATTAAAAAGAAAGTAGTTTTGAGATAAACGTGCTATAAGTTTTTAAGCAGGTAGAAAGTGAGTTTGACTAAGGTCTGACAGAAGTCCTTCGGTGCTCTCGTAGCACTAGTTTTTGTTCTTAAGTTCTGTGCATAAGTTCACCATACAACAGACACCAAAAGGGTCAGAAATATGAAAGGCAGGTAGATCTGCAACTTTTATCCCATTTCTGCTTAGAAAGTTTAGCTTTATTGGAAAATAAAACAGTTTATGTTATGCAAAGGAAGAGGGTATAGTGAGCATCCGCAATTGTCCATATCTAGATTTAGAGATGGGCAATACCCTCTCTTATTTAACGTGCGAAGATAATTTAAAACTAAACAAGTAAAATTACAACAGTGGTTGTCAACCTAGAGGAGTTTTCACTTCCACACATGATAAATATAAACCTTCGAAACAGAATCGCCAAACATAGCATTTTGCTTTATAATTTAAACATTTAATCGCCATTTATGCCCATCTTCATTTACTTTCTTTCTCAAATTAAATTGATATTCTTTATTATTCGCTTAATTAATTTGCAGCTTAAAGAAGAAAAACTTTTCGTAAAACTAACCTTTATACATCCGGAGTAGGGTGGGTTACCCTTAATAACGGTGGCTTGTATATTACTATTTAACTTTTACTTCAGGCCAATCGATCTCCTAACCTGAATCACTTCCATCAGGATATTATGAGCATGAGCTACACACCCCAACCCCTCATGTCAGCATTATAATTTTCTTAAACTTGGATATCCGATTTGGTTTTTATTGTTATAAAGTAACTATATATTTGTACATAAACATGCCTCGATATCTTCCTGTAATTTTAATTTGCAAAAAGCTAAAATAAACAACGATTTCTGGCCTAAAATAAATTAGGAAATATTATTAGAATCAAGTACAATAAATTTGACTAATAAGCTTTCACAAAAATTCCCAACTCTATTCCTCAGGAGAAATAGTCTACCGTTTTGTCCTCCTAGACCCGTTTCGGTTCGAATTTTTAAAAATGCTTTTTTAAATGATGCCTGCAGTACAAAGCAATAAGCTCCTAAAATTTGAATACGCGAGTCAGTCAGGACTTGTTTCTTTTTAGATATAAATAGATTGGCTTGTTTCATGTGATGAATTTCTTTCCATATCCTTTACCTATTATTCATTTACTTCCTTCGATCGGTGCTCTGTTCCCATGTGACAATGATTCACCAACCTTGGCTATAAATTATTTTAATTCAGCATTTCGGTTGCCACTGAATGCTTGAATCATATGCCTATCAAAACATGCCTCATGTTCTAAAAATAGAAGTGAAACATCGTTCTTTACATTCGCTAGAAAGTAAACAACAAATGAGAGGCCAAAATATTTATGGAAAAAATAATCTTTCTCTGCCGTTTTCTTAATCCACTTACTATACGGACCATCAAAATAACTTTAGTTTGCCATATACTATGACGTTATCCAATATCTAAACTGGAATAATATACATAAAAAAAATTACATTTTAAATGAAGTTTTTGTTCGCTTGACAAAGTGGCACCGACGACATAGCATATAAAAATAGGATTTTGTCTTGTAATGTCTTAAATATTTAGTTTTAAATATACTTCTAATTTTAAGTTATTCTAAAAGTGGAATTTGGGATATATCCTATTTTTTTTTTGCATCAATGTGAAGTAACCCATTTGTCTGGAAACTTATGATTCGTAATATGAAGTTAGGTGACGAGCAGACAAACAGACCGAACAATTATACACGCTTCACTTTTTACGTTAGAAACGCAGTATGAGAGCTAAAATCAAAACACTCCCTTCACTACTAGCCTACCACAATTTTTATATAATGCCAATCCTTCTTTAAATTCCAAACAAACGGCATAAGACAATAAGCTAATATCAATATCTGATACATTACTAGTCTTTTGTTAGCATTTTCTTGATTAATAACAAAAAAATTAAATTACTACAATTATAATTTTAAGATAATTTGAACTTTTTTAAAAGAGTATGCGGGACTATAACACATGACAGAAAAACGGACATTTTTTCAGGGACTCCGGTCCACGGTTTAGTGAGACAAAAAGGCAGGAATGTTTCACCAAAAACGAGACGTCTGGTCTAAATACACATTTAGCAAGAGAAAAATTGCTTTTTAGAAATTTGATTAACATCAATAGCTACAGAAAGTTATAGAATATTTGTCATATTCTCTTCTTTTCAAGCAAAAATTTTATTTGAGGTATCAGCCTCTGCCTCAGCGAGATCTGTGGTTTTTACAAATTTTAGCGAGAACTCTCTTTAAAAGAGGAAGATAGATGAAACAGGAAACAGTATTCAAACAGGTCCTTACAAAATTGCGAAAACTGCTGATAAAAAAACCCCCTGCTGAAACATGGTGTGGGGGCCTAATATCTGCCTTTGTAATATCCCAGTATTGCCCCCAGTGGTGAATCCTCCTTATCCCTTGAAGGTAAAGGGGAGAGGGGTTTTCTTGGAAGAAAGCACCAGCAAGAACAGTGACAATTAGGGCGGAGTTGCAAGATGTCAAATGTCAATGGGGAGTGGGAGAAGCTTGAGTTCTATGAAAAGGTGTGATTACCAGATTTTGAAATATATCTCTTTTTAACGATCGCCAAATTGTCAAAAACCTCAACGCCATCTTGCGTATAATAATTCAACTAAAAGCATCGTTAAAAATATTTGTTTGTTAAGACATAATTAGGTAGTTGGTGGTTGTCTATTTTAATTGTTTTAAATTTTCTAATTAGGCTCATGTGAACATTAACACCCGGCAATTAAGTCGCCAATCTGGCTTAAACTGAAAACTTTATAAAATTAAACAGATTAAAAAATTATAAAAAATAAATAATTAAAACCGATTATGGTAAATGGAAAATTTGGATTTGTAAATTCTTCATAATTTTTATGTTAATAACTCTGTGTTTTTTTTCTAAAGAAGATACTGTTTTTTAAAATTATAAAATGTGGATAAAACGAAAAGAACTCGGTAATCTTTTAATGAAAAGAAATATGAATAAATTAATGGTTTTTTTTTCATTTTAAACTTTAATTTTTCTTTGGAAATTGAATTTTATAAACTGAAAAATTCTAAAAATACTAAAATCATAAAAAATGGGCAAAAGGAAAAAAATGACTATCTTTTATAGAAAAAAAATTTACAAATTAATAATGGTTTTTACATTTTTAATTCAATTTTTTCTTAGGTATCTAATTTTTATTAATTACAAATTAATAATGGTTTTTACATTTTTAATTCAATTTTTTCTTAGGTATCTAATTTTTTTTATGAAAAGGGAGATTCTAAAAGTATGTATATTAAATAATCCATAAAAAAATTAAAAAATTAAAAAAAAAACAATAAAAGATTAACCAACTACGTAAAAGTAAATTTTAAAATAACTCTTCATCACTATTTGCGATTTTAAGAAGCTTTGAATTTTATAGGATATAATATAAAATTTTTAAATACTAATTATGAGTTTAAATAATCAAAAATGTGTGAAGAATTAAAATAAAAAAAATACGATAAATCATAAAATAATGAAAATGCAAAGAAACACACTCGAACTTATAACAAATGTCAATATGGTTCCTTTTAATGAAACTTTTATTTTTTGAAAAATAAAAGCATGAGTTTCAATTCTTAAAAAAATCTAGCAATTTAAAATAAATTGGTTCAAAGAAATCTCTAAGTATTTTATGGGACTTTATAGTATTAAAAAAAAAACCTCCCTAGTTACTAAGTATTTGACCTCTCCTTAAGAACCTAAATGTGCGCTTATCAACCAAGTCCCTGTAGCTCAACGGATAGCGCACTAATCTACAGACATGGAGGTCCGTGGTTCGAATCCCGATTGAAGCGTCTCCCGGCATTGAAAGTGAAAAAAATTCGTAAAACAAGTCAAACGTTCAGTAGGAGAATGTAACACATAATTCTAGTTCAAAATTAGTTTTTAAACAATAAAATAATTTTTAAACCCATTTTAAAAATTCATTAGTGGCGCCACCTATCTTTGCATTTTTTAACTATTTGTTCTAGGTGCATTCTATCGCATCCATAAATTCAAAATGTATCCAACATGTCTAGAATTTGTATATTTATTAGATATTGTAGACCTCGTCGAGAAATGTTTTGTTGTTAGGGTTGGTCTAATAGATATCCACAAAGTACATAAGACTGCTCATGGAGTTTGTTGACCTCTAATGGACGTTAACCATAGCACGAATTTATCCAAAAAGTCTAAAACACGTCCGTAATGTCTACAATATCGCTGTCAAATAGATTCCTATAGGATATCACTCGGCGGAAACTACGGATGTCTATAAGACGTCTATGGATGGTAAACTCAAATTCTAATGGATATCATGGATTTTCTGAATAACGTCTTATAGATGTCTACTGGATAATGAATGGCTATGTGGGAAGTTAGGTTGGCAGGGAGTGTGAAAACTTTGCAGCTCATTTTTTTTTATTTTACCTTTTTGTCACTTCTCACGTTCTTCCACTAAGCTCTTAAATGGAATCTATGTTATATCAATGGATTTGTTTCACGTCGTCGGTGGCAACAGATCAGCAGTCTTATTTTTATTTCTCTAGAATTATTTTCGTTTTGATATTCGAAAATGAGTTTTCTAAGACTATTTAAGTCACTATTTTTTTTTTAATTCCTACTTCTTACTGTGTTGTTGGTTGCTCAAATAATTTATTAAATAAAGCTTGCATTGAAAGAAAAGTTTCTTTTCATCCATTTTCGCATTCTGATCCTACATAAAAAATAAGTCGCATATTGTAAAGAACTCTGACGAACTAAAGACGAAAGTACAGAACTCAGAACTAAAGGTGAAAAGTACATTGTGTTTCAAATTAGAGTACCTGCTTTTAAAAGTTAATAAAAAGGAAATGGATAGATACATTAACACAATTCTTGCAGAAAACGAATGTGTCATGTCTGGAATTTGATATGGAAAACTTTATTATATTAGTTATATTTATGACGTTATTTTGTAATTTCAATTTATTATGTTCCATTTAACCGAAAGATGAGGCATGCATATACACCAAAAAGAAGCTTCTGCTGTTCTTTGAGCGACGTCTAGCGGCTCATTGGAGACAAATCTTTACAATGGAAAATTAAATTAGTCCATGCATTTTCTTATCTTATACAATGAATTATTCTATTTAATGAAGTTGAAAAATTTCCATATTCTGTCAAGTGGGAATTTATTTCACTTTGATACTGACGATAAGTTTTATTACGAAAAAAATCCCATCGGGATTGAGGTTTAGTCAGGCTCTGATTCATAAGTTTTTTAATATTTGCCTAATTTTAATTTTAAGCAATTTATTTGGTATGAAAAATAATAAAGTTGTGTTATTTAAAAATTTAATTAATATACATTTGATTTTTTAAATAATATTTTCTAATAGCACCAGTTTTTGTACTTTTTTACATATTATATACAGTTTCAAAAATCACATTCATCGCATTGATTGCATACATGCGGTATATATTACTTAAAAGGCGCACGGTTTCTCACGTTATGGGAGATAGTGCTAAATGATTTAATTAAAATAGTTCAATGAAAATGGTCCTAAGGTAAAATTACTCTGAAGAAACATTTTATTCGAACAGATAGGGTAGACTGACCAGTGAGTGAACACAGGGCCGTCTCGAAACGCGTTCGCATGCGCTCACTAGTGTGTCTACTTGTCTGACTACTATACGAGAGTGACTATAAGAGAGTGTATCAGACGGAACGGTCGTTCCGCCCGCCAATCTCAAAATGACGCCAAGGGCTAAACGGCAGTTATGTATATATACAGAAAACATTTCGCTATGTTAACAGAGAAATTGATTTTATTTTCTGACAGGCAAACTAAACTTCGTAGAACAATAAAAAAAATACAGTAAAGAGATTTTGTGGATTACTTTAAATAAAAAAAAATTGGTTATTCTAGAGTCAAAAACAGCGGAGAAAAAAATTATGGAAATTTTCGAAAATGAAATCTTTCGAGCAGTTTTAGTCAAATTTTGACCTAATTTTTGCCCAGACCTGCAGCCATTACTAGACCATGAATCTGGAAGCGGTTTTTACTAAACGATTCAGAATGCTCCAATTCATCCCCTTTCATATGTTTGAAGTTTCAAAAATAACTCTTTCTATTTTTAATTAATTAAAATCTATATTACCTTTGGCGGTATGAATGCGCGATAAACAAGTCATCCTAGCGGCCAAGTTCCACCGGTCAGATTGAAAAAAAAATTCTAATTAATTAACGGTATGCTTCATTTAAACTTTTTGGCGTTTTCATTTAGAAAACTTATGAATAATTCGAGTTTATCGATTGATCAAATGTAAACAGTCATATTTGCCTAATTGGTTGCCATATTCAGTTACCAATACCATTCAAAAAATTAGTCTGTTTTTTTTCTTAAAAAGTAAGAAATATTTATTTTTTTTAAACTTACTGAGGAATATTTAATTATGTCAAAGTAATCTTTGCTTATTTTTTATGAAAGGAAATTATATTTTTTCCCTAAAATTTGTTGAGGAATATTTTATTATGCCAAAGTAATATTTTATAATTAAAGTTACATTTTTTAACATGAGCTGTTACTAAATGTTTGTATTATAACACATAACAGTAACCTAAGAAACGTATTTGGTTGTTGTTTTTTCTTGAATAGGCTGGATATTTTTTAGTTTTTTAAAAGAAAAATGAAAATAAATATGCCTACAAAAGTGAAAAAAAACTGGGCATAAGAGACGGTTGAGGTGCACAAAAAATAAAAGCTGCTATGCAATCTCGAAATGTGTCTAAAACAATGTATCGGGAATAAAACGTCATCTGTACCTCACCACAGTTTAAGTATGCAGTATACAAATGTTCTACGGGGAAAAGGATAAATGGTTCTAAATTCCGAGTGCGAGTTATATAACGGTTATATAACTCTCTATAAACATTGAAATCATGTCGTCAATTTTGTAGTCATATTGTGTCTGTATATTTTGTTATTTAAAAAAAACTACTGATATCCCCCCAAAAAACTTCGTAAAAGTAAACAAACGCCAATCCCCCCCCCCCCCCAAAAAAAAAAAATATTTATTTTATCAAAAAGCAAGTCATTATGAATGTTGTGGCTAAAAAAGCCGTGATATAAAATGAATGCAAATCTCTTGTGTAAAACTTCCTGGTCATAATAAATAGTATAATTTAAGTTTCCCTGCAATAAAAAAATTGCACTGTTTGAGGTTGGTGCCCATCTTAATCCCCCGAAAAAAATTAAATCTCGCAAATGAACTTGAATTACTAAATCATAATAACGAAGGATACTTAAAAAAAAACTTTGACAAATGTATGATCTCAATACATTTATACAGAGGTATAGAGGGTGGTTAAGATGGGCACCAACCTCAAACAATGCACTTTTTTTATTGCTGGGAAACTTAAATTATACTATTTATTATGACCAGGAAGTTTTACACAAGAGATTTGCATTCATTTTATATCACGGCTTTTTTAGCCACAACATTCATAATGACTTGTTTTTTGATAAAATAAATATATATTTTTTTTTAGATTGGCGTTTGTTTACTTTTACGAAGTTTTTTTGGGGGATAAGTAGACTACTATAAGAGAGTGTATAAGTAGACTACTATAAGAGAGAGTACTATAAGTGTCTGACTACTATAAGAGAGTGAGCATTAGCGAACTCGTTTCGAGACAGCCCTGGGTGAACAGGCCCCAGTGAATGAACAATTGGTAAATACATTTAACAAATAAGGATTAAAAATCATTCCACTTTATGGATTTGCAACACTAACTTCCTCCCATCTAGTAGGAAGCTATCTGACACATGATAGGTTGTCCTGGTCATTATGGCCTGGTGTTCATTCACTTAAGAAAGCCGCGCCTTCAGCATTCATTCACTGGTCAGTCTACCCTAATCTTGTTTCTTGCTTAGAGATAGTAAATTCGCTTGCTTGTGTTATGTATAAATGAACTAGAGAACACAATAAAAATTGTTTATTTCTCAAGAAATTATTAGATCTAGAAACCATTTTTTTTAATTCATAAAAATCCTGTTTTTAACGGAAGAAATCGTCTCAGGAATGTCGAATTTACATTTTCTACCATTGTCAGAGTTTTAATCTCTTTCATACGATCGCGATAGCTCGGTCGGAAAAGGATAAAGTGGTAGCATGGACATGATTCTGCACTTCAGCAATGGAGCCCATTAGGTAAGGTTTTTGCCTTGTATATGCTACAGGCCCCAGGTTAGATATCGGGCATTGCCAAAATACTGACCTATTAATAGTCTGTGCATGTAAAAAGTCCGCCGAACAATTCTTCGTGAAGAGCGATTGCACGTTAAATGTGCTCCATATCCCTTTTCAACCGGCAGTCAGTTGGCGTCAAGCTGTACAAGTCAGCTGATTCTGTACTGATATTTTTGAAGAGCTTGAACATTCTTTTTGATACCCGCACGATCGTGCGAACCCCGTCGGAAAGAGATACTAGTGACACTGGTTAAGATGCCGCCCGAAAAAGCCAACTCAGGTGTCTAATTTGTGGAGGTGGCGCGTGATAGATGGGAGCATCTGTCACGTATACGTGTGCATGTGAGTGTTAGTGTGCGTGTGTTGTGTGTGTGTCTGTGTTGTGACCAACCAACTACCAACCAATCAACCTAACCCTAACTCACTCCAACGATACTCCCACTACAATGTTGCTCAACCACGGTTGCTCATTCGCTGCCAATGCGCTAAACGCAGGACAAAGCTCAGCGAAGTCTCGTATTCAAATACATTGAAGTATCTGGACCACTGAGGGGCTGGGGAGCCCAGTCGGTTACGCACTCACTTAGCATGCGGAAGGTCCCAATTTCGGGTCCAGGCATCGCCAAAATAGCTGCCGACCTATAAACGGCCCCTGCAGCCAAAAATGTCCGACGAATAATACCCCGTGTAAGAGAGTGCACGTTAGATCCTTCAAAGTCCTAACGCTGCGTACGATGCCGACCTTAACGGTTGCGTTGGGTGCCTATTCAGGTGTTGGCTCGTCACCTGACTGTGGTTCCAAAATACGACACCCGTCGCCCATAGCCCTCGTATAGCTCTAGTGCGACGATATTCAAACCAAACCAAACTGGACTACTGAAATGGACCTTTGTTGCAAGCTTTCAATAACTTAAACATGTAAAAAAAACTATATTAAAAGTCTGATTATTTACTGTACACAAATTATCCGATTCGTTGTAGCGGTTACTGCTGTTTTATTTAATATGGTGTCACGCTTCGATGTCTAGGAATAGAAAGTGATATGACAGCTCATCACATGCACTACCTCATTTAATATCCAAAGGTTAGATAGCGTTCATCAGTATATAAACGGTTTATAGTATGTCAACTGTTTATGGAATATAGTTAGTTTAGTCTAGCCAATGCCCGTCAGTGGCGGTTGAGAAATTAGACGGAGAGCCGCCCAGTAGCGAGAAATCAAGTCAGGAGTGTTTATAGAATATAAACTGAAGCATTTCGGGCTGTCCTTCGTACTATGAGAACAACTGCAGTTTACCCAATTAAATTCAAACATTTAAAAAATATCAAACTCAAAATAATTTAAAACATTAAATATAGTAACTTATTTATTTTATTAGACTAATATAGTTTAAAAATAAGTTTATAGATCCTTTTTGGATAGGTACCGTTGACGTTGAGGTACCGTCGACAACTCCCGTTGTCGAATTTACGCCAAATGTAAACTCTGCAGCTATTGGCTTTTCATCCGAAGCAAATGAAATAACGGAAGACAGCAGCGCCTCCTATCGGATGGAATTCTTTAAAGAGCCGATTTGTGCTTGATATACTATCTCTTATTGCAATGCAATAATATTATTGCAATTGATATAAAACAAAACGATATCAAGCGATATTGTGTGACTTAAGGTTATAGGGGTAAAGTTTTTTTTAACTACTTTAAAATACCACAGATTAATCCCAATTGAAGAACCAAGTAAAAGAACTGACAAAAATGACATCTTTTTTAATTAAAAATGTTGTGTCAATGAACATATTTATTACTTTTTCAACAATAACACATTTACATTTTTCATAAACTTAAAGCCGATTATATTTTTTTGCGGTTTGCAAGTACAGATGTCAGCACATCTGGCACACTTTGTTTTTACCCAAGGTCGGTTGGCAAGGAGTGTATAAACTTTGAAGCTCGTTTTCTTGATTTTGAGTCACTTATCACGTTCTTCCACTAAGCTCTTCAATGGAATCTATGATATCAATGGGGTTGTTTCACGTCGTCGGTGGCAACAGCACCGCGGTCTTATTTTCAATTTTCTACAATTATACCTTCGTTTTGGTATTCGAAAGTGAATTTCCTATAAGAATATTTTGGTGAATGATTTTTTTAATGGCTACTTCTTGCTATGTTGTTGGTTGTTAAAATCATTTATTAAATAAAGCTTGCATAGAAAGAAAAGTTTCTTTTCATCCATTTCCGCATTCAGATCCTAGATGAAAACAAGTCGAATATTGTAAAGAACAGAGAAGAAAAGTATGTTCATTTTGAGAATAAAATCGAAACAACCAATGAGATTACAGTACGCAGAGAGCGTTACACCATTAGAAACATTCCCATCACTCTCGTGGCATGAGTCTCACGGTGCCTTCCTTGTCTCCTGGCTGCATGGCGAAGGACTGCACGACCGATGCCACGATGATGAACACCTCCATCTGAGCCAGAGACTCGGCAATGCACGTTCTCTTACCTATATCATTAAAAACAAGTTAGTTTGTTACAGAATCTGTCAATTACACCGCTTTCACACAACATTTACGCACAACAGGAGAGACGCTAACAACACCTCAGAAAAAAATTCGCCAAGCAAAGCTAGTTCTAATTCAAACTTTTATAAGTCAAAATTAATAATTTTCTTTAATCTTCTTCTGCAGATTTGATAATTAATCTTTATCGTTTGCTTTTTTTTTTTTTTTGAAGTTCGAAGTATGATAATATCTTTTATAAATAACTACTATTTTGCAGCCACAAGTTTACATTTCGAAAAATGAATTTGTGAAATTGTTGCTTTAAAATAAAAGCGAAACTTCGCATATTTTCATTCATATTTAGAATTTTTATGCATCTTTCATCATTCATGTATAATGAACCTTGAAAATAACTTTATTGTGCAATTAAAACAATCCAAATTGAATTATATCACAAAAATAAACATTTTTTCAAGAATTTTATTCTTATTTTTAATGAAATTTGGAATGTAGCCTAAACTGATTTTTTGCCTCAAAATGACGTATCCCACTTGTTTGTGAGACTTGCGGTTCGTTCTGTGAAAGTGGGTGACAGACAGACAGACGGACTGAACGTTTATAAAACCTTCCACTTTTTACGTTATAAACGTAGTGTGGAAGCTAAAATAAGGCATCATGGAAAGGAAATCAAGGAATATTCAGCTTCACTTCATACATATTTAAAAAGAATAGGCGTAACAATTCTTCAAGAGATAGCAATTTGGAACTAGTTAATTGGTACTTGATTGATGCAATAAGAAATATCTGTTTTAGAGGCATAAATCAGAAAGACGAACTTAATAACAAATGTCCATTAATAATAAATGAACCATTCAACAAATGTCCGAAACTCATACGATAAGTTGCTTGTTCTAACAGTGTCAAAAGTACTCATTAGATTTCTTAAAACTCAACTAAGTCTTTTGAGCAGTTACACAGGTTTACCAACTTTTCTGTCATTACCATAGGCCAGAAATTTTTGATTACTGTAAGGTATCCGACCACCTTTTTTCAGCAAAAATAGACTTAAATATCAAACATTTTTTTTTGCATTTTGATATAAAAAAAACGTTTAGCTTTCTAAATCTGTTTCATTTTAGTTTCTAGCTTTAATAGAGCCGAAGTTATGGCACTATAAAACTTTTTTGTTTTGTTTGTTTTTGCATTTTTTTTTTTTTTCGAAATATAATTTCTAAGATTTTCTGTGACGCAAAATATAAAAAACTGAAGTTCTTCATTTCAATTGCTTCCAAATTTTTACAGTAGTTTTATAACAGTATGAAGGATGTTTTGAACTAGAATCGTGTTAAACTATTAATAATTTGATATTTTAAGACTATTTATGTACTTGTTTTCTTGTTTCTATGTGTTTTCGATATTATACTACGAACTTTTGCATATAAAAATTTCGGGCACTGATATCTTAATGATTTTAGTTCATGACCTATAGTAATGTTTGTTAAGCATTTTTAAATTTAAACGATGTAAAAAAAATTAAAAATTTGCAAAGATATCATGGTTTGCGTAAGACTGATTTTTGAAGTATTTTACTATCCCCCCAAAAAACTTCGTAAAAGTAAACAAACGCCAATCTAAAAAAAAACTATTTTATCAAAAAGCAAGTTCATTATGAAAGTTGTGGCAAAAAAAGCCGTGATATAAAATGAATGCCAATCTCTTGTGTAAAACTTCCTGATCATAATAAATAGTATAATTTAAGTTTTGCTGCCATAAAAATATTGCACTGTTTGAGGTTGGTGCCCTCATCTTAACCACCCTCTATACCTTTATATAAATGTATTGAGATCATACATTTGTTAAAGTTTTTTTTTAAAGTATCCTTCGTTAATCTGAGTTAGTAATTCAAGTTCATTTGCGTGATTTAAATTTTTAGTTGGATTAAGTTGTGCACTAACCTCAAACAGTGCAATATTTTTATGGCAGCAAAACTTAAATTATACTATTTATTATGATCAGGAAGTTTTACACAAGAGATTGGCATTCATTTTATATCACGGCTTTTTTTGCCACAACTTTCATAATGAACTTGCTTTTTGATAAAATAGTTTTTTTTTAGATTGGCGTTTGTCTACTTTTACGAAGTTTTTTGGGGGGATATCAGTAGTTTTTTTTTTTAAATAACAAAAGATACAGACACAATACGACTACAAAATTGACTACATGATTTCAATGTTTATAGAGAGTTATATAACTTCTGAGAACCAAAGAAATAGTATTTCTTACTCTTCATAGAAAAAGCAAAGTGTTTAAAAAGTTTGAGCTAATTTGAACTGAATCTGACAACCAAATATGACTGTTTACATTTATAGATCAAGATCAACCATTCCATTATCGCTGTTGATACAGTGAAACCGAACTGTTGATACACGACCGACCACCTCCATTAAACGACCACCTCTACTTACGACCAGTTTTTTAAGTCAACCGATTTTTCCCCCAATGTGTTCAATGTTAAAATCCACTCTGGGAGAGACCAGATCTCTTTCCACAAACGACCAGTTTCAAATCCCATTTTATAAAAAAATTATCTTTATTATGTCAATTTGCACAATAGCACAAAAGATAACAAGATAAATGGACATTAAAATTTCCGATTAAAAAAAATTAAAAAAGAGGTGGTTTGCGAAAAATCGAAAAAATAAGCAGCCAGAAATTTCCTTTTACTTTAAAAAAGGTTTCTTTAGTAAATTCTAGTTTGTTAAAATAAGTTAATGTAGTATTTTTTACATATTACAATTTGTTCAAAAGTAAGTTAGCATAATTTTGTGTATATCTATTTGCGACTTAATAAATAAATGTAACGATAAATGTATTTTTAATGCTTAATAATGCGTTGTAAACTGATATTTCAACTTTTAGCTAATTCCCTTTTTGTACTCTAGGAGCGACCAACCTCCATTTACGACCGATTTAAGAGGGAAGGGGGGTTGGTCGCTCTTAGAGGTTTCACTGATATTTTTTAAATAAATGCCAAAACTTTTTAATGAAGCGTTCCGTTTATTAATTAGAATTCCAAAGTTTTTTCAGTCTGCTGATTCATATATTTGATAAATCATTTATTTTAGAAACTGTAATATCGGCTTGTTCGTTGTGTTTTTGAACTCTGACGCTCTTTGATGAAAATATAGCAGACCTCGGTCCGCGCCGTGACTCCCCTAGACCCCGAATTCCGAGTACCCGAAACCTCTTTTTCCCCTATAAATGTGACAGAAGGCGAGTCAAGATAGATGACTTGCAGAAAATTAGGACAGTTGGAATAGGTTTACTGTACCAAAAGATCGCCATCAATCGACGCCAAGTATTTAGCCCTGAATCACATCAGCGGCTACATATTTATCCGTCCCCTGAAAGTAATTTGTGTATTTCCCCATCCCTCACCCCCTTCCCTAGGTTTGGCTGTAGCCTGTAATAATGGTTCTACTGTATATGGGATGGACATGTATGGGATATTGACAAAAGAGAGTATCTGCAGTGTTGGGAGATTGTCGTGATTTAGTTAAGTTTTCGTATTTAAAATGAAGGTGTTGTTCCTTTAACCACTTCACATATTTAAAATTTTTTTAAACTTGAATATTAATGCTAACTTAAATTTTCCTATTTTTTTCCAATCTTTAACGTAATTTTTATCATATATATCAATTTATCAAGTTTTTAGTTTTAATTTAATTTTCTTTATTATTTAATTTTTTAAAAAAATAATGAAACTGTGGTCAAAGGTACAACATTTGGTTGTACCTTTGACTATGGGTTGTTGTACCTTTGACCAGTTTATAGATCATTTGAAATTCAGGGAACATTTTACAGAGATTGAAGATAATTAAGAACAGGGTTTAGGTTAACAAAATTTTAATTATATAATTTTATTCACCTTATTTATTCATATTCCTATCCACTAGAAAAATAATAAATATTCTTTAGAATAGAATAGTCAAGAATATAGGAACGATGTATAGAATGGTAAATGGTAGTGACATTTTATTATATTTTGAATTTTCTTAAGTAGAATATATTTTTAAGCCGTCATCTGACTGTCAGGTTTTTCACCAACTCATATATTTTTTTAAAAATATATAAATTTAATAATTTTGTTTAATTTAAAAATTTAAAGCACAGTGGGCCGATTTATAACCATCTACTACATAAATATATTGCAATTTAAGAAAATAATTTTTCATTTAAAATTTTAAATTTAAATCTGATGCAGTGAAAACAAGTTTATAATTCAGCTAATTCTCTTATCCCTCTCAGGGGTTTAAAATTTATATGCATTTTCTATTCCTTATGGGCTTATATAAAAATATGTATTGATTAATTTTACGAATATTGTAACAGTAACACATCGAAGTTGAAATGTAGAGAAATTTACTTAGGAGTGTTGTTCCTTTGACCTGGTCAAAGGAGCAACAACTGATGGTGGTCAGAGGTACAACACCATGACATTACAAATTAAAAAGCATGCTACAGTTTAAGGATTAGAATTACGATATTCGAAAGCTGTATAATATTTTCTGAAGTGTTTAGCTACTATGTCAAATGATATCGACCAACAAAAACATAACACAACAAATTTTATTAGCCAAAAACTTAGGAACAAAATAGTTACATTTTTAGGATGGAAATGGATTTTTATATTTCATACGAATCCTCTTTGGCTTGAATAATCCACATTAGGGTACAGAAGCCCTCCAGTGGAATCACTATATACTAAAAAGACTAATTTTTATAAAATATTACTACAGGGCCCCCAAATCCTAGGGGCTAGGTGGTCAAAGGAACAATATGGTCAGAGGTACAACATCTTCCCCTACAGTTTCTTAATTATGTTTTTTTTTAAATATACATTTATGCAAACCTTTGCAATGGATTCTAAGAAAGATTTTTGGGATGGAAAAAAAGTGAAATCATAACTTCTGAAGAAATGTGAAAAATTCATGATTTATGCAATAAGTGTGAAAAGTAACACCTTTTAAAACTAGTGAATTTTATTTCACGAGCAAGGCAAGAGCGAGTGAAATAATGACACGTGTTTTAAAAAGTTTACTTTTCACACGTGTTCCATACACTATTTTTTATAATTGCGTCAAAAAAAAATCCAATCTTCTTGGTTAAAAATAATTCACGTGCTAATTAGACTAAAATGAATTTTGAGCTTTCATCAGAAGAGATGTCAAAGAAAACAACCAATGAACTCGCAGTTCGATGAGCGTGATAAGCGTATAATTACGTGAAAAAAAATCAAATCTCATTGGTTCAAAAATAATTCGCGTGCTAATTTTTTTTTACGTAAAGGAGATCGGTATCGATAAATCTCTGGAACTACAAAAGGAAAACTTATTTTTAGTTTAAAGTCAAATATTTAAACATGGCGACTGATATGAATTTTGAGCTTCTAGAAGATATAGAAGTAGCAGTCAATGATGTTACATCAAATATGCTTCCGGAAAAATCAAGAAAAGTTTATGAAAAGGCGTACGAAAAGTTTTGACATTGGTGCGTATGTAAAAAAGTGGAAAATATGTGCAATGAAAAAATAATGCTCGCCTACTTTTCTGAAAAATCGAAGCAAAAAAAATCCTCGACGATTTGGTCAGAATTCTCCATGCTCCGTACAAACATTCTAGTAAAGAAAAACATAGACATAAAGAAATTTCCGTTGCTATTAGCGTTTCTTAAGAAAAATTCCGTTGGGTACAGGCCGAAGAAATCTAAAATTATTTCTGAAAATCAAATTTCAACATTCCTAAACGATGCCCCAGACGAAGAATTTTTACTGCAGAAAGTTGTCACAATTTTTGGAATATTTGGCGCGTGTAGAAGAGATGAACTATGTAAAATGGAAGTTGATAATATCGAAGATCAAGAAAATCTATGGATTGTACAACTAAATAATACAAAAAATGATACTCCAAGAAGTTTTGTTATTCACGGAAATATAGGAAACACAAACACAGTTGGCATTTGTAAAAAATACGCTTCAGTTCGAAAGCCTGAAACGGCTCACAAAAGGTTTTTTGTTGGTTACAGAAAAGGGAAATGTACCATTCAGCCAATAGGAATTAATACGATCGGCAAAATTCCAAAAGTTTTACTTGAAATGTTGGCATCATATAAAATGAGTGAAAAAAAAGTACTTTAATGCACTGCTTTTGGATGAAAAAAAGTAATTTTGTATAACTGTTTCTAAAAAGTATAACTTTACGCACGCGTCTGATATTAAAATTATAGTGTAAAAGTCGTATTTTTTTCACGCAATTATAAAATAGATATTTATGCAACTAGTGCGAAAAGTAATGCTTTTTAAAACAAGTGGATTTTATTTCACGAGCGAGGTACGAGCGAGTGAAATAAAGACACGTGTTTTAAAAAGTTTACTTTTCGCACGTGTTTCATACACTATTTTTTATAATTGCGTGAAAAAAATCAAATCTCATTGGTTCAAAAATAATTCACGTGCTATTTAGACTAAGAGATGTCAAGGAAAACAACCAATGAACTCGCAGTTCGGAGCGCGTGACGCTATAAAAAACCAATAAGCGTGTTTCAACATTTTGTCAAAGAAAGCAACCAATGAACTCGCAATTATAAAAATAACTATTTTATAATTGCGTGAAAAAAAGCCGACTTTTACATTATAATTTCAATATCAGACGCGTGCACAAAGCTAGACTTTTTGAAACAGTGAAAAAAAGTACTTTTTTTCACCCAAAAGCAGTGAAAAAAAGACTTTGTCGCACTCTTTTTATAAGATGCCAACATTTCAAGTAAAATTTCGATTTGATAATACTCATAAAATCCAAAGATTTATCGATCTGCTGTATTTAAAAATATTATGCGCGTGAATTATTTTTGAATCAATGAATTTTTTTCTCGCGATGGGAATATTTCTTAAGTCACGCCCTTCGAACTGCGAGTTCATTGGTTGCTTTCTTTGACAAAATGTTGAAACACGCTTATTGGTTTTTTATATAGCGTCACGCGCTCCGAACTGCGAGTTCATTGGTTGTTTTCCTTGACATCTCTTAGTCTATTTTAGTCTAATTAGCACGTGAATTATTTTTGAACCAATGAGATTTGATTTTTTTCACGCAATTATAAAAAATAGTGTATGAAACGCGTGCGAAAAGTAAACTTTTTAAAACACGTGTCTTTATTTCACTCGCTCGTACCTCGCTCGTGAAATAAAATCCACTTGTTTTAAAAAGCATTACTTTTCGCACTAGTTGCATAAATATCTATTTTATAATTGCGTGAAAAAAATACGACTTTCACATTATAATTTCGATATCAGACGCGTGCATAAAATCAAACTTTTTGAAACAGTGACAAAAAGTACTTTTTTTCACCCAAAAGCAGTGAAAAAAAATTACTTTTTATCACTATTTTCATAAGATGCCAACATTTAAAGAAAAATTTTTATTTCATAATATTCATAAAATCCAGAGATTTATCGATGTACTTTTATTTAATGATATTAATGTGCGTGAAATTTTATTTTATACTAAAGGTATTTTTTTTACATATTTATAAAACAATTTTTACAAGCTTTTTTACTCTTCACAAGCGATGCTTACAAGTATGCATCGCTTGTGAAAAGTAAACTTTTAAAGCACGTGTCATTATGGCACGCGATCGTGCCTCACTCGTGAAATAAAATCCACTCGTTTCAAAAAGTATTACTTTTCACACTTGTTGCATAAATAACTTATATGAATATGTAGAAGAAATCCTTACTAATATCCAGCAGGGATTTTTTTTTAAACGTTACCCTCTCTTGAGTTATTAATTTTTGATATCTGGTGGTCTCTTTGGAACGCCCTGAATTAAGCAAAAGATTTTTCAGTCGATGAAATCACTGCTAGTGAGGGTTAGTCGCGCACACAAAGTTGCAAGTGTGCGAGAGACTAAATGATTGATAAGTCAGACACACCTTTACCAGGAAATGGCTTTCTAAAGAATCACCCCTATCTATTCTAACCTCCCCCCCCCCCCCTCTCTCCGCCCTTTGTGTCTCAATGAACGGAACTCCTGTGGGTTGACCCCTCATATACTTATAAAATTTGGGTAAGAAAAAGTTTATGTTAATTGTGATTATCACCAAGTGGGAATTGTCGCCAAATCTTGGCAACCAATGCTACATAGTGGATTTTCATTTCAGCTGGTCAGTGCGTCC
The DNA here is from genome assembly GCA_023701765.1 of Hylyphantes graminicola. Classification (NCBI taxonomy): domain Eukaryota; kingdom Metazoa; phylum Arthropoda; class Arachnida; order Araneae; family Linyphiidae; genus Hylyphantes; species Hylyphantes graminicola. The sequence continues at coordinate 28,441,091 of CM043112.1, forward strand.
AATTTTCACACCTGCCAACTCATTTGAATGGGTAGAGTAGGATTATGATATTCGGGTACTCGGAATTCGGGTAGTAGGAGCGTAACCGGTCCGCGCAGTCTCGGGAGGTAATACGGCCGCTAAGATGGCTAGTTAATCGCGCAACCGTACCGCCAAAGATAATATCGATTTTAGTTAATTAAAAATAGAAAAAAAAATGTTTTTGAAACTTCAAACCTACGAAAGGGCCTGAATTGGGTCATTCTCAATCGTTTAGTAGAAACAGCTTAAGGGAAGAAATCTCCCCTGTCACATCTGTAACTGAAAAATAGGAACAGTTTTAATAACCGGATCTTCATTGATTACACGACACTTGGCCAAAATACGGTTGCCACGCTATTTTTTCCCCTCTTAGGAAATTTTCGGAGGTTGCAAGTTTGGCATGTTTTCCCCATCAGTTGGGACTTTGAGAATTGGTATTATAATGAAAGATAATTTTCGTCATACGACCCCCCAAAGAAGGAGAACACTTGAGCTGAGTCAATTATGAAGTCCGGGTCTCCCCTGGTCTTTTACCAATCAGCTAAGATTTGGTTGGCGCCGCTTTCGGAGAAGAATGCATTATTCTCGCCTAGACATTCGTATCAAGTATCAACACTAGGCAGTTTTGCGTTTGCTAGAAAGGCCGTTAATTAAATGCAGCTGTGTGTCGGTCATTTCCAATATATGACTTAGACCATTAGTGCCTGGCATTTCCCTGTTTGGACGTTTTGATTTAGTTTTTTCAAATTATTTTTGAATTTTACTGGATTACCCTAAGCACTATTTTTTAATTGAGTATCCTAGAAATATAATCCTGCAATACATGTCTATTTAGGTCTATTTTTTGCCGTTTTTGCGCGATTGTTTTGGAGTTTTACTTTAATTTTTACAGGGTGAATATCAATAGGAAGTTGATATGATAATTAAATTGTTAAATAAAGTATATAAAAATTAAAACCATTTTTAAGACTACTTTATGGTATTAATAACAATAAAAACTAGAAGCTATAAAAAACTGACACAACATACTTTCCTTTTACTTTGCTCAAAACAATTCTTATGGTTTATCTTTTTAACACAAAAAATTGTTATTTTTAATAATTTTTGTTCACAAAGTCTGATATTCATTGACATTTGCTAAATTTCTTTAACTTTTTGACAAATAATTAGGTACAATTGCTATGACTAATATTGGAAACGATTTTTATCATAACATGTACATTGATAACATAACCATTACATTGATTAACCAATCAAGATCTTATTTTCATTCTTGCGGAACTGTTGCCACTCAAAAAGTTAAACATGCCTTTTGGATAATTTGTAATTTGACAACTTTTCAATATTATGTATTAATGAATGCCGAAATGAAATTAAAAAATAATCACATTTTTATACACAAACCAGGACGTTCTATACCTTTTCCTTAATAAATCCTGAACCTATGATATTATCTAAATATAATTAAAATAAACAGTTTTTCAATCTTTAATTTTAAATCGAGTTTATCGTGCGATTGTTTATGTAGGAACAGTGGCTTAAATAAACAAAAAATTACATTAAAAAGAAATTCAAATACAGATACGTATTTTAAATCAATACTTTCATACAAGTATGCATTCCAATTGCAGTTATCGTACGTAACTTTTATTTAAAACTAGCAGTATGGTCCCGCCGTACTGGGAACCCGTTAACTTCGCATTGCTTCCTTTTAGAGGCAGGCTTACTTGTGAAAATACACTCAAAATCAAAACAAAATGAAATTAGTATTGGCGCATGCATACTTAAAATAGCAAACACTAATAGAGGATGAAGCAGCCTTAGGGCGAGCGCATATCTCAACCAAACTCAATCAATCAAAGTAATAGAGGATGGCGTCAAGCCCCCGTTTCGGCCGGTTCATATATTTTCAAACCCTGGTATGGTCCCGCAATCCCACGTGGATGACGTTTTTTGTTAAACTAATTATATTAATTAAAAATCACAATCAAATATGAAAAAACTAAGCCTCAGGTGCACACGTAGGTATTAAAAGGAATCTATATTAAAAATTTCGAATTTTTTAGAGCAGTCTATGTAGGTCTTTTGCGATCCACAGACATACACAGACAGACAGACTGACTCCTTCTTTTATTATTACAGACTATATTAACCATAAATTTGCTGAAAATTGCATTAAAAAATAATTTTTTATATTTGACCATTACATAACAAAAACAAGTAGGTTTGTAACAGAATCTATCACTTAACCCGCTTCCACAATACAGCTGCGTATAACTTCTTGTGAACTGGCGTCCCCATTTGGGAACATTTTTTAAACCTCCCCACAAACAATTAACCCGTTAATCAGTTCCGAAATTGACCTGGTCCGATAGAAGAATATCAAGATATCAGTTTTCAGTATTTGATTACATCAGGTATCAGTCATTTATTATGTTAGAGTTCATAAGAAAATTATTTTTATAATTTTTTTTCAAACGTTAACAAAAAAGTATTTTAGTAGTTAACTTTAAAAGCCGCCCCGGTGGCGCAATGGTTAGGATGCTAGCCTTTGGAGCTGCTGGGTTCGGGTTCGAATCCTGGTAATGCATGGATGTTTTTGTTCGCCAATAAATGTTGGTATTTGTGTTTGTGTCTCTTTATGTGTCTCTCTTGCTTGTGTCATTTATGGGGTTGAATACAATAGACCTAAGGTCGCAGTGTTCGGTGAACTTGCCCCCCACCAAGAAAGTCATCAGTCATAACTTTAAAAGCATTTTGCATGGAAAACAATGTTAAAATAATCTGTTAACTACAAATAAGTGATACGGCCTTTTACTATTTTATCTATGTGATCTTCATACTTTTGGAGCTGAAATTTTAACAGAAATTCAGTTTATAACAATAAATGCAAAACAAGTAGGTTCTTAACGGAAACTGTCCCTTAGCCCGCTTCCACACAACATTTGTGTTGCACCAGGGAAAAAGGCTCCAAACATAATATTAAGTCTATATTAAACATTTACACGCTAAATTTGGCTAGTTTCATTTAGTTTCTTTGGAAAAATTCAATAATTATTCGATAAAAATCAATAATTATCGTTAGCTAAATTTATTTATGTTTCAAAAAATAAATATGCAATATTCCTCGCTTTAAAGTAGAAGCAAAACATTTCATATTAACATAATACAATCTATTTGTGAAATATATTTGACGTCCTTTCAAACTGATTTATGTCGCCAAAATAAAGCTGTGTTAATCTTTTATTTAAAGAAATAAAGTTTTTCGAGCAATTGTTGCGAATGGCAATGGTGATTTAATTCTGATAAAAATATCTTATGTTTTTTAAATTAGCATTATATTCTACAGTTCTTTAAATAATTGAAGTACCTCTAATTCAAACTTTTTATGAGGTTTTCAATGTCTTCCTAATTTCGATGCCCTGAATTTTTGTCATATCACACTTTCCTGTAGCATTTGTAGTTTGGACTATGAAAGTGGGTGACAGACAGACGAACTGAACGCTTATAATACCTTCCATTTTTTATGTTGTAAACGTAGCGTGGAAATTAAAATGAAGAACTCAACATTCTTTATTTTTCCGTAAAATTAACTTTTTAAATGTACGAAAATATAGGGTAGTAATTTAAAAAAGAGTCCTCAATCAACAATTCGTTATTCGTTTTAAAGCCTCTTACGAAATATTGTCACCCTGTATAAAAGCTATGGAGGTTTGCCCCATTTACTACGAGTTTATGAATGCCATAAACTCTTTAATTTCCGAATAAAAACGCATTAACTAACTTTAAGCTTTATAAATTCGTTTTCCGTCTAACTTAATTTACCCTACAAAAATTGTTTCGGACAATGATCTTAATCCGTCTTATATGTCATGTAATGGATACGGAACTAGTACAATCATAAAATCTTACTGAAAAAATAATGTTTAAGTAGAAATTGCTATTTTGAAAAATATCTAATAAAATTATTGAAGTTAATACAAAGAGTTTTAGAATCAAAAGTTTTTAATTGCTATCTTAGCCCTAATTTTTTTGGTAATTTTTCATAATTAACCTTTTTGAAGCAATTTTAGTTTTCAAGCCGAGAAAACTTAAGTTTTTGTATTGAAAAAAAAATGGAATGCTTTTATTCGGTTATTCACAAAGTCATCATTAAGGGGTTTAAACAATGTTTTTATAACAATGTGAAAAAAGTTTACTTTTTCATATCATATTCCTTCATAAATCGTTGCTAAAATGACACTTTACGTGCTTACGTCACAGACAGAGCCGAAAATGGCACTTTCGGCACTAGTGCGGTAAAGTAAATAAGAGTATCTGATTAGTAGAAAAACAAAATGATGTCATGAATATCTCCATGGAAACTAAATGATGTCATGAAACTCACTTATTTCTATTGGTATTACTTTTGCATTTTCTAATATCTTCATGGAAACTACAAGTACTACAAAAATTATTTTAGGAAATTAAATAAGACAAAAGTAAGAACACAAATTTCACGCCAAACAATACTTTTATTTAACATGCGTATGATATTGAAATGCCGCCCCGGTGGCTCAATCGTTAGGGCTCTATCCTTTGGAGCTGCTGGGGTAGGGTTCGAATCCCGGTCGGGCAGGGATGTTTGTGACCGTCAATAAATGCTGTTATTTGTCTATGTGTTATTCATTTCTTTGTGACTGTAAAAATTCTTTCTGTGTCTGTCCCACTTGACGAAAGCTTATAAGCGGTTCTCTGAACAAGCACACAAGCTGGAATATATATGTACCATACCATACCATATTGAAATACTTTAATGCACGTTATTATAAAACATACTGTAAGCAACCACGTGCCAAATAATACTTTATTAAGCTCTTTTCATTATTTCACTCGACCTACGGTGTCGTGAAATAAAAGCCACTCGCTTAATAAAGTATCATTTTCGGCACTCGGCTTAAGTAGCTATTATTAAGTATCACACTCGGCTTAAATAACTATTATGCAGTGTGCTAATAATAAATAAACAAGAAGTTCTTAAAGAACTAAAACAACATATTTTCTTTTTAATTTAAAATGGGATCGCCTAAATATTTTTTTATTAATTTACATTGATTACCGAATGACATTAAACTTGTAACAATAAACCAGCGGCAACGGATTTTCATTTAACGACAGTTACATTTATAGAGCGAGGAAATTGATAAAAGAAAAGGAGTCAAAAAGCAGTACCAAAATTGAGAGAAGAAACCAAATTATTGTCTCCAGGTATATGTCATCGGTCGTGCATTTTTAACATAGAGCAAGCCATCCAATAAAAATTATAGATTGTTGACAACAACATGCAAACAATCTATCATCAAATAATCTCTCAACTTTAGTGATTTTCAAATACTTTCGTGAAATCAAAAACTGCAAAAAGGAAATATCATAGGGAATAATTTGTATTTTCCCGTTCTTATAAAATTATACAATAATAAACTAAGGAATGCAAATTAAAACTAACCCTCTTTTTATACAATTAAAAAAATGGATTGTTTTATACTGCTTTCTTAGTAAAGAGACAATAAACAATTTGGTACACAGTTTAGTTTTTAATAATATCTGTATATAACATTCTTTTTTCGAATTTAGCATTGGTAAATAAATGAATATGTTTAAAAAAACCTAAGTCATCCTAAAACGATGACAAAATAGGCTCCAAAAAAATCCTTCAGCAACGTCCTAACTATTGTCCAGTTGTCAGGGATGTCAATCCCAATTCCTAAGCTCCCGCGAGGACAAACCTTCCCAAAAATTCCTACGGCACAACCATCTGTGAGAAAGGGGCTAAGCGCAAATTTCTAACAATTCAATGCCCCGAATTATGGGTCCTTGGCTACATGGCGAAAAATTGCTGTCCTAAAAGTAGCCAACGGTCACCCCGGCCCCCTGCTGAGGGGGGAAAGCACTCAATCGATCTTTTCGTTTTGGCCAAGTGCGCTGCCACCATCTTGATTATCGTAACGTAACGTAACCATGAAAAAATAAAATAGTCAAAGCATTTTCTTAAGTTATCTTTTAGAATACATTCTTCTATGTAATGAAGTTTAAAAAATTCCAACTTTTGTCGAGCGGGACTTTATTTCGCATTGATACTATTAATAAGTTTTATTACGAAAAAAATCGCATTGGGATAGAGGTTTAGTCAGGTTTTAATTCAAAGTTTTTCAATATTTTCCTAAATTGACTTTTGGGCAATTTATTCGGTATGAGAAATAATAAAGTTCTGTTATTAAAAAAAATAGAATTAAAATACATATGTATTTCTGTAAAATAATATCTTCTAATTACACCAGTTTGTGTATTTTTTTGCATATCGATTAGAGTTTCTTAATTGTAAAATAATAAAAGTTCAAGTCTTCATTTTTGCTTAAAAAGGTACGGTTTCTCACGATGTGAGAGATTGTGCTAAGTGATTTAATTAAAAAAGTTCTATACGTATACAAATGTTTTAATGGCTCTAAAGCATAATTACTCCATAGAAATATTTTATTCGTAGAGATAGTAAATTCGTACGCTTAATTTATGTATACGGGAACTAGAGAACACAAAATAAAAATTGTATATTTCTCAAGACATTATTTGATGTAGAAAGCATTTAAAAAAAAATCTTAGAAATCCTGTTTAAAACGGAAGAAATCGTCTAAGTACAGGAATGTCTAGTTTACATTCTACCATTGTCAGTGTTTTAAAACCATGTTTTTTCTTTAGGAAAGCATATATTGTGTACGTGGGTCAGTAGAGCCAACACAAAAAATTGTTTAGATTTGCAGATGTTAGGGATACTGAATTGCATGAACTAAAAATTTTGTAATTTTTCTTTGAAATGCATACGTAATGTCGAGGAAATTACTAATAATTGTTTTGTAAAATAAGAAATGTCGTTTTGCTTATTTTATCAAACTTTTTCTTTCACATTTCATTTTTTCCCTAATTAATCAATATAATTAATTTGCTTGTTTCAATACTTTGCCACAAAAGGCAAAGCAACCAATGGCATCCCAGTTCGGATCGCGTGACCTTTTTTAAACCAATAAGATGTTTCAACACTTTTTCAAAGAAAACGAAAAAACCAATGAAACTGCAGTTTAGAGAGCGTGACGTCATTAGAAATATTCCCAGTCAACATTAGTACTGTTAAATAATTACTTTAGTAGTAGCATTTTCTAAGTATTACAAATAGAGTTGCCAATGAGTGGAATGCTTTACCAGATGATGTTGTTTATTCAATAAGAGCAGAAAAATTCAATAAGAATCTCGATATAGTTATAGGAGACTGGCAAAAAAATAAGAAAGATTTTTTTTGCTCCAATCTTGCTGGGCATCTGGCCTGTATTTAGTGGTAGCCATTGACAGGAGGCCAGGAACTACTCCAACACACAAGAAGTTTTGATGAGGCTTATTAATGAGTAGAAATTACGATGTCTTCAACGAATCATTTATTTATTAGAAAGAATTTTAAATTAAAAACAAATTAAACCGGGTTCCTTCTTAATTAATATCTCGTCCATTTCGAAAAACAATCTATATTCGTGTCACACCATTCGAATCGAAAATAGTTATGAGCTGCTGCTGCAGTCGGTATAATTTCCAAGGTGGCCGGTAGAGGGCCCCGACTTCAGGTACGTTACACCTGGTTGACAATTTTTGCATTTGTATAACCCTTTCCGACCGGGCTCGCACGATCGTGAGGGTATTAAAGAGAATGTTCAAGCTTTTCAAAAATACGGATACCGAAGCAGCTGACTTGTACAATTGGTTATTTGCATAAAAATGATTTTTTTCAAAAATAGTTGCTGGCATTGATGCTATTTAAGGCATTTTTTTCGATAAAACTCCACATTTAGTCTTATAATTTTAAATCAGCGCCTCCTGACCGCCGGTGGAAAAGGGTTAAAGTTGAGTAGATTATGTTAAGCTGGCTACAGACGAAGAGATATGGTCAGGTGTGCCCTCGCTAATCATCGCCGCGCTTACACCATCATCACCGTGGAAGTACTTTTCTTGCCAGTGATTGGCGGTATGGGCATCATGCTCAAGTATGACTTTCAATCATGGAAAATTGTAAAGGATATTCTTTCAAAAAAAAAGGTCGATGGCTGAGCTTTTGCAAACTCGGTAGACTTTCCTTTACTTCACAGCTCTTCGCGGATAATTTCGGCACAGTTCATCGTTCGACTTAAAATTTACTATCTTTCTTTTAACAATTTTAAATTTTCACTCGTCAATTTTTCTTGTAACTTGAACTCTAAAAGTAACTATGAATTGTCAATTTTCGTACTACGTATCTATAACTACAGTAAACTCCCAATTATCCGCGGGCCACTATCCTCTCCCCCTCCTCCCATTTTTCAGTTCAAAAATAAGAATTAAAAATAAAAAAACACCATAAATGAGTTTTATTTGTTTCAAAACCTTTTGGAAGAATATGCATTCCAAGAACAACGAATTCCTTTCTAGAACGACGAACACATTCAAAGAACGACGAATACATTTAACAAGAACAACGAATGCATTAAAATCCAAGCCAGGTGTGCACCACGAACAGGTTTTTGTCAAAAAGCGTCACTTGTAAAATAAACTGCCCGCTATTTTATTTGAATCGCTTTATTTGATTTTGATACTAGCGAAATGCGTGAGAGACTATAAAGTTGTGTTGACAATTCAAGACGAGCAACAGCTCATTAAAATGATGGAAAATGGATTTTCTAAAAATCAAATGTGCTTCTAGTGTGGCATAGAAGAAACGACAATAATAGACATTTCGAAGTTAGTAAATTTGTACATGCAATAAACGATTACTAAAATTAACTTTTTAAAAATCCAGAAGAAATTTTGTTTATATGCATTTTCTTCATTTTTGCGGATTATCCGCGGAAGCCGCGCCACCCAATTCCGCGGATAATCGGGAGTTTACTGTATTTACTTTTTATATTACGTTACTGTAATTGTACCAGGTACTTTTTTAAAAGTAACCTTCCGATCCCTGTGTTTTTTACTAGTTAGCCTTACCTAATCCAAAGGGGTAAGGTCCCTCAACCTTAATCCTCTTCCCAGAGGAGTCCAGGAATCTGTTGGGGTCGAACTTCTCCGGTTGAGGGAAGATCTCGGTGTCCCGGTTTATGCTATGCAGATTGGCCACGATGGCACTGTGCACCGGTATGCGGAAACCTCTGACGGTGGTCTCCTCTGCAACAAATACAAAAGTAGAGCTTTAGTTTCCTAAGTCAATCGCATGGTCAATAGAGATCCTGCTCGTGAAACTACGAGCATATGTTGACAATGGAGGATCCAGAACTTAGTTTTCTTTTTTTTTTTGGGGGGGGGGGCTAAGACCTATTTTTAGCATTTTTAATTAATAGAGCTAAAAAAACATAGATTACAATACATAAGTTAAATATAATAATTATGATCGATTAATTATCCATGATCACAAATTATAAAATTGATTAAAATCCATTTATTGGACTGGTTTTTTTTGGGGGGGGGCTAAGACCTATTTTTAGCATTTTTAATTAATAGAGCTAATAAAACATAGATTACAATACATAAGTTAAATATAATAATTATGATCTATTAATTATCCATGATCACAAATTATAAATTGATTAAAATCCGTTTATTGTACTGTTTTTTTTTGGGGGGGGGGGGGGGGGGGCTAAGACCTATTTTTGGCATTTTTAATTAATAGAGCTAATAAAACATAGATTACAATACATAAGTTAAAGGTAATAATTATAATATACTAATTATCCATGATCACAAATCATAAATTGTTTAAATCCATTTATTGTACTGGTATTCAATGAAATTTTATTTCCTAGGTGCAGGTTAATTTCTCTTTGGGGATAGCCAAATACCCTAGCACTTTTCCCCGTGGATTCGCTCTTGTAGGGAAATAGTATATGCGCCGCCATACGATTGTAAGATAGCCACCATAGAAAACCATACAGATATACTATCCTTCAAAGGGTTAGGTTAGGATTGATATGCACCGACATTTTCTAAATTTTTCAAGCACCAAGAAATTTGAGTCAAGAGTCAACGAATGGGTGGAGACTGCAGGACCTGTCAAGATGTTAGACTTCCTAAGGGACGTACAGGGTGTCCCAAAAAGAAGTACGTTTTTATTTTTTTAAAGTTAATGAAAAAGAAATGGATAGAGATATTAACACAATTCTTGCAGAAAACGAATGAGTCATGTCTGGAATTATATGGATCACTTTATTATGGTTAGTTTTGTTTATTATGTTATTACAATTTATTGTGTTCAATTTAAACGAAAGATGGCGCTTTAATACCGTGTGTTGGTTGTATGAAAGAACTAAGCATGCACATACACCAAAAAAATGGACACGTGGTCATAACTGAACATTTCTGAACACGTGTCTTTCTTTTCGGTGTATACGCATGTCTAGTTCATTCATACAGTCAACACACGGTATTGAAGCGCTATCTTTCGGTTACATTGAACATAATAAAGCGTACTAGCGTAATAAACATAGCTAACATAATATAGTGTTCCATATCAAATTCCAGACATGAATTATTCGTTTTCTGCAAAAATTGTGTTAATATCTATATCCATTTCTGTATTAACTTTTAAAAACAGGTACTCCATTTTGGGACACCCTGTACTACTTAGATAAATGAAGAGTACAAGTGAAAAACCTTTCATCGACAGGATATGTGTCCGCATCAGGCCTCTTTGGCGACGATAGCGAGTCATTGCCTAAACTGGTGCAAGGAAACCGTTTTTCAATTGATACTTTCAAACCCTGATTCACGCGGGACATGAGTCCCAAGTTTGTATCACGAGAGAATAACCAAGTGAAAAACCGATTTTGTGTAGCCAATGTCCGACAAGGAGACCTGAATGCGGAAAGATTCCTAGTTACCAAGGTTAGGTTTAAATTATCGTCGCACTAGAGCTACACGAGGGCTATTGGCGACTGGCGTCGTATTTTGGAACCACAGTCAAGTGACGAGCCGACACCTAAATAGGCACCCAACGCAACCGTTAAGGGCGACATTGTACACAGCGTTAGGACTTTGAAGGATATTTAACGTGCACTCCCTTACACGGGGCATTGTTCGTCGGACATTTGGCTGCACGGGCCGTTTATAGGTCGGCAGCTAGTTTGGCGATGCCCGGACCCGAGCCTCGAGACTTTTCGCATGCTAGGCGAGTGCCTAACCGAGTGGGCTCCCCAGCCCCTTCTCCCAAAGGTCTTCCCCGTGGACTCTTCCAATACTAAAGATCGTAGGGTCAACGTAGATCTTAGACAAATGATGCTTACTAGTGTTTGAGTAAATGGCGGTTAGTGGAAATTGTGAGGCCACCCTGTACAGCTCCTGCATGCAGGCATCCAAGTAGGGCATGTTGGAGCGATCGCCCCAGGAGGGTAGGCGCTCCCTTCCTACCACAGAGTCCAGCTCCAATTGGATCCTCTGCTGTACCTGTTGTAATATTATAGATTATGGTAATTTTACTGTATGGTCACCCTTAGCTATTTTTCCAAAACTCGTTGTTTTGGCGACTTTTTTAACAACCACGATTTAAAGAAAAGAGCGTTTTGGAAAAGTTGACTGGGCGAGAAAATGGATAAAAAAAACCTGAAATCTAATATAAAATGTAAACAATACCGTTATAATAATTGCGCCTACTCATAGAATGGTTGCCAGAAAAAACATTTATCACCAAATGTGAAAAAATGACACCAGGGGTGACCGTTCAGTTAATCTGATCTACGATTGTTAAAGCAATGATGGAATTTAGGATTTTATGCAAAAATATAAACACAATTATAAAAATTGTCGCACAACAATCGGCCAAAAATTAGCAATCTGATATCCCTTTCCGACCGGGCTCGTACGATCTTGCGGGTATTAAAGAAAATGTTCAAACGCTTAAAAAATATCGATACCGAAGAAGTGGATTTGTACCATTCGTTAGTTGTATAAAAATGACTTTGTTTTTAAGAAGTTGCTGGCATTGATGCAGTTTAATGCCTTTTTTTTCGATAAAACTCCAAATTTAGTTACATAATTTTAAATCAGCGCTACCTGACCGCCGCGCCGGTCGAAAAAGGAATAATCCACTTATTGACAACTTTGTTGTAAATAATTTTTTTGGCGTTCGTTTGCTTTATTTTGTTGTTTATGTTTTTGTGATAATAAAAGCTATTATTATTAAAAACAATGCTTTCTTATCTCCTTTTTAGAGCAGGAGTTTTTGTAAATTTAGGATTATGTCCTCCGGTTCAACTATGTCCTCTGGTTAAAAACTTAAGCTCTCCATGTCTGTGACACTCATCGCCTGCCTGATAAGTTTCAATAGCTGAAATTACTGCTCTTTTCTCATATTTCCCAGGGAATACATACTGAAGTGCTTAATCTATTATCATTATCGATACCTGATAAACTCTTAATTATTTTTGTAGTCACATGCTGAACTTTTTCGAGCAAATCGATATCTTTTCTGAGGAAAGGAGGACTCAAACTAAACAGTATTCCAGATGTGGCTTTACAAAGACGCAGGTGGCCAACGAGGCAATTTTAAAGAAGTTGCGAACCCAATTCTTTGTTTTTGTACTTTATCACTAAATTATATTGGTAGTCAGCGTTGATGAACAGAAGAAGTTATCTCTGGGTGTTTGGCATCGGTTATGCATATTCTGAACTTTGAGCAGTAAATACAGGGTGATTTTTAATAAAACACTTCTATACAGCCCTCTATACAGCGAACTACTCAGAGCAAAGATTCAAAATTTGGTAAGCATACTATTCAAGACATGGGGAAACGGATTATGCAAAAAAAATACCAAGGTGTATTTTCTCTCTTTTTAACAGATTTTCTTTTGTACAGCGCCCTCTATTGGAGTTTGTATGCCCACCAAACTTTTGAGTCTTTACTCTCAGTAGTTCGCTATATGGAGGGACAAGAGTAGTGGTTTTTCATTAACGATCACCCGTACTATTCAAGACATGGGGAAACGGATTACACAAAAAATAGTTCCAGAAACTTCGATAGAGGATACTGTGCATCTGGAAATATGCTAAAATGAGACGAAATTCACATTGGTAACTATTTTTTTTTTTTGCCTACACCGTTTCCCTTAGTAGGCTTATAAAATTTTGAGTCTTTACTCTGAGTAGTTTGCTTGTATATAGAGAGCACAAAGTAGGGGTGTTTTATTACCGATCCCCATGTTTTATAGATCGTTGGTGAGGCACATGAGAGTAATGTCAGATACATAAACACAATAATATAAAAATGAAGCGATGCCACTGGATAATGCCCAATAAAGACAATAAAATACTCGATATTTTCAAAAGTACCGAAGAGTGCTTGCTAAGTTCCAGAAGCAATCCGACGGCTGTGCAGCCTGTGGACTCGAAAGCGAAGTACATGTTCCAGGCGGTAGCCTCTAAGCGGGATACTGTAGGTAAAAGAAAGATATAAAAAAATTAAGGCTTGTAAAGGAAACAGCCATTTATAACAGCGTCCATAAAAATTCATGCGTAAAAAAAATGCACAAAAAGGCGAAAGACTGACATAGTCTTATAAAAAAAAGCTCCCAGCTTCTTAGTTGAAAAGACGTCATTATCTTTATAATATATTTTTAACGGCTTATTTTTCAAACCAATTTTTATTCTTCCAAAGTCTCAAATCAAATCACAGTGATTGCGCCCTCTAGAAAGGAGAGTGTAGGCTTTATAGCCCATTACCCAGCTCGCCAGAAGAGACAGTTACAAGAGACACACAAAGAAGCACGACACAAACACATAGACAATTAACAACATTTATTGACGGTCACAAACATCCATGCCTGACCGGGATTAGAGCCGCCCCAGCAGCTCCAAAGGCCAGCATCCTAACGAATGAGCCACCGGGGCGGCCTTCCAAAGTCTCAACTCACTCCAACGTCTACTTTTTTTAAAAACTACTACATCACGTGGTTTCGCGCGTTCTCACAATCATCGAATTATGAGTGATGCCAACACAAGTTAAGGAGAGGTCACACGTCCATTCCTCCTTTCACTTCTAATATTTAGTCTATGGGACATTATATAAGGCATATACCGACTTTAATTTTAAGTTTATAAACTTACGGTTTATTCTATAAGGCTCTAGAAAAAAAATTCTATGGGTCTAAGAAAACACATTTGCATTTTTACACATAGATTAAAAAAAATAATTTATATTTAAAAAACAGTTGATTTAATAAAAGGAAATTAGCGAGAGGGAACCGAGCTCGAATCCCAGTGTAAGTCATGAATATTTGTGTTGTCCTGAGTACAAGCGGAGAACGTGCTCGTTAATTATGTGGGTCCAAAAGTCCCGTGGTCGTTCATTGCGCAGTTTACCATGGGTGCAGGTCGCTGGAGAAAATTGCCCCTCTTCTTCCAGCGACCTGCCTAAATTGAGGAGGTGGCGCCATCTCGGAGTAGAAGTCAGACATCCACCCTCTCATGGGTACTCAAAGCCTAGTGCCAACGGATGCTACTGCAACCCTCTTGCATTCCAGGCTACGGCCTGGAGGCACACGACAACAACAATAACAGTAAAAGGGAAAAAAACGTAAATGTGATCGGGTTTTATTTTGCGGCATACTGACTTGCTCATTGAAGTGGTCATTTGAAGCATGTGTCTTACTGGTGAATGTCCCTCCGTCCTCGTGTCCTTTCTTGATGAGGTCCTCTCTTTGGTTCAAGAAGCAGTCTACGAACCCCTCTGGGTTGTCAGGATCGCGAACCCGTATCCGTTCAGCCACCATCGAGTTAGAGAACTTGCGAAGTTCGACACGTCTCTGATTCGCGTTCGTGAACCAGGCAAAGAAGATTCTAAAGTAAGAATAGTAAAACAATATACAGGGTGATTATAAAGAAACTTTGCCAACATCTGCGCTTCTAGAGTCCGTTCCAGTTAACCGATCGAGGTGAACTTTTAAATATAGTTATGCACTCGAGATTCTGTGAATTTCATGACAGTGGTGCTTACGGTTACGGTTATAGTTACAGAAACTCGAAAATTTCAAAAGGCAACGCCAACTTTTTCCTGTCTCAAAATGTACAGCGCATGCGAAAACTTTAAATAGCGTTGAAACGGCAGCGATTTATTCAAAATCCGACGTGCTATAAATAGCCCCTTAAGACCTGCCATCAGATGGCGCTGATTAAGTTTATGAGACTAACTGTTAAGAGTTTCGCGGAAAAAAATGACTTAAACAGCCAACAAAACACGATTTGTGCGCACGCAGTATATTTGCATATGACTGAGGACTTTGCATATGACTTTGGACAAATCGATGCCGTTTTAATGCTAATTATTATTTTCGCATGAACATTTTTTAAGACAGGAAAAAGTAGGCGTTGCCATTTGAAATTTCCAAATTTTATGTAACTATAACCGTAACCTTTAAGCACCACTGTCATGAAAATCACAGAATCTTGAGCGCATACCTCCAAATAACTATATTTAAAATTTCATCTCGATCGGTTAACTGGAACGGACTCTGGAAGCGCAGACGTTTGCAAAGTTTCTTTATAATCTCTCGGTATATATTTTATAATGCCCTTAAAAAACATCTTACATCTAAGTTATAGAATTCGACTTACTCAAATGGTATTCCGACTAATAAATTTGGATATCCATTAAAAGTCGCGATAAACTTGTCCATGTTGGAAACATGCTTCTTAAAGGTTTCGTCCTTCTTGAAGCTTCTGTTGAACAGCACGTGGGAAATGGTGCTGTTTGCGACATAGGACACATGGTCACTCAAACGAACGCATGTGTTCGTCGATTCGCTGCGCATGTCGGTGAGCATTCGCCGAACTCCGTCGTGGATCCTTCCCTCCACCTCCATTTTTCCAAAGCCGAAGCTCTTCGCTGTTTGCAAGAAGAACTTCCGGTGCTCGCTCCATACTTCGCCCTCTTCTTGAGCGATACCTATAAAATATTAAGAGAAATGAGACCGACAGTTGGATTTCTTCATCGAAGGACTCTGGTGGCAGTTCACCACTCGTGTATTTCTACTGCAACGTTAATTCTATCAAAACAAAAACACATGAAAATGTAAGCTGAAGGCCCAAAGAGAGCGACAAATTGACTTGATTTTATGAAGAGAGTATTTTTTAAAGCTATTTACAGATATGGCAAATGCTGTAATCGTCAAGGTGATTATATAGAGAAATAGGCAGTATTGTACATTACTATATATATATATATATATATATATATATATATATATATATATATATATATATATATATATATATATATATATATATATATATATATATATATATATATATATATATATATATATATAACCATTAGTAATGTACAATACTGCCTATTTCTCCATATAATCTCCTTACGAGCCCTTGTAGCTTTCATAGAAGTACAAAAGAAACCGAGAATTGTAAAATGACGTCCCGAGTAGCCTAATCCTAGGTTAGTCATTAAAGCCGAGTAGGCAAGGCATTGACCTTCAGCAATTCGAGCAGGCTTATGATCAAAACTTGTCTTTCCCGCTGCCATCCTATTAAAGGGTTATAGGTTGTGCAGTTAAATCCCCAGTGGAAAATGGAGTACAATGAGGGTATGAGGATGTGTTGTCAGTAGCAGGTGTGGGTCTCTTCACTTGAAAGAGGTTCAAAACTACGAGAACGGTCACCCAAATGCCTTGGTGTATCTCTATTGCAACTTAAAATCAACAAAAAACCAGTAAAAGGACCGTCGAAAAGTCTTTTGATGTAAATCTGGATTTCGACTCTGTTATCCTATCTTAGTCGAAGGAATTGGGGTAAAAAAAAGTAAGTGATCAATCCACTATTTGTAGAAGGAGTGAGACAAGACATAATCGGGATATATACGTTAATCAATGAATTAAAGATAATGCTTTGCTGGTCTCTAACCCTTCCTTTTAATAACAGTTCCGATATTTTCACCAGATGTCTCCCTCAATCCCGTTTTATTCCGTTTTCAGAGACTTTCGCCGGTAAATGATTACAGCATATTTTATTTGTGCACAGGATCCCATCCCGTAATAGGCCACGGGAGCCATGGAAGCTTACTCTTAAAAATTCAAAGATACAAATCGACCTTGTTTTTTATTAGACGCGCTATTGCCGATTGCTTTTAAATGTCACGGTTAGGGCCTGGGTTAGTGTAAAAACATTGGAAGAGTATAGGTGACTTCATTGCATAGGAGTATGCCTGAATCATGATCCTTTGGCAATAATAGCAAGTCATCGCCTAAACTGGTGTAAGGGAAATGTTTACCCACTTTGTTTTTCTCTCGCTACAACCCTAATTCATGCCAGAGATCAGTGGTCAAGGGACACACGTTTTTACCACGAAAAAAGAACCGAGGAGAAAAAAACGGTTCCCTGTAGCCAATATCCGCCAAGCACCCGAGAATACGGGAAGATTTCTACGCAATAAAGTTGTTTTTTCCCTGCATTTTTCATTTGAAAACTCACCTTGTCCATCGGACAACCAGTTGAGAAGATTATTTTTCGGCAGTCTGTTATTGAACTCATCCGCCCGGTTGACCAGAACTTCCTTGATGGCCTTGGAGCTGTTGAGTATGACGAACAGCTGGCCGCCCACCGTACGGAAGCTGAATACGTCGCCGTACTGTGCGGCCAGCCGACAGTAGTCCAAGTGTGGAGTTTTAATGAAAGGGACGTACCTGTTGAGATTAATTGCACGGAAATGTTATTTGAACCGAGAATAACCATTTTCGACCGGCGGTCAGATGGCACTGATTTAAAATTATGAGACTAAATTTGGAGTTTTATCGAAAAAAATGCGTCCAACAGCATCAATGCCAGCAACTCATTAAAAACAAAGTCATTTTTTTATACAAATAACGAATAATACAAGTCGGCTGCTTCGGTATCGATATCTTTGAAGAGCTTGAACATTCTCTTTACTACCCGCACGATCGTGCGAGCCCGGTCGGAAAGGGATATAACGACAGTTCAAAAAAAAAAAAAAAGAGCGTAGAATACAAGTAAGCAAAGTCTGCAAAGAGCTTATTAGTGACACAAAGATTTAAATGTAAAGTTTTATAGCAAAATTATCTTTTAATTTTTTTTTTAAATTTACTAGTAGCCTAGAAGACATTATCTGAATTAAGACATTTTTCATTCGACCAAGAAGAAAATCCCTGCATTCCAAAACAAGATCATTGATAAAAAACCCTGAGCTATCGAAACGCCAAATATAATGCTTGGTTGATGCACTCCAAACCGGAAACCTTTCTACCTGTTGAAATTACATGCATAAAAATCTTATGGGAACCGAACACGGCCAATTAAAATAACAAAGTCAAAAGAAGCTGTCCTAATCACGAGTGTGGACGAAAATTTTGACCTCACTGTTACGAGTGTCGAAGCTATATAGAAAATCAGTTCGGACGCGCTCGAAACTCTAAAAATGTAAGTATTGAGCAAGTGGTTCCGATCAGGTTTTGAGATCCATTGTCTTCGTCTTCGTAACAACGTCACTCGGAACTATGACGTCACACTTTCCGTCCACGATCGTTTTTAGGAAAGCTTCTTTGGCCTTAGAAGTTGAGTAGGAATAGAACCAAGAAGATAACGACACTTTAAAAGGGAGGGGGCAGAATAAAAATGATCCAAGTCCACAAAAAGTTTTTTAGTGCTACAGAAGTTTAAATTTAAAGCTTTTTTTAACAAAATTCTTCTTTTTCTTAGCTGGCATTAGCCTTAAGCAGGCCTCAGCTTCCACCACAACTGCTCTATACCTATCCGCATCATCGGCATCATAACAACTGTTCACTTGTCAAAATTGGTTGATTGGTTAGTGGTAGACATATATTTTCAGGCTTGTGTGCTTGGTCGCAAGGACCCGCTTATAAACCATCGTCAAGTAGGACAACACAAGACACACACAAACACATATGACAGATGTTGCCATCTGTCTCCACCTCCGCAATTTAGACATGTCCCTGAAGGGGAGGGAAATTTTCTCCAGGGACCTGTACCCATGGGAAACTGCGCAATGACCGCCCACAGGACTTTCGGACCCAACAGATTCTACGAGCACGTACTCCGCATATACTCGACAAACACAAACATCCATGCCTGAACGGGATTTGAACCCGGACCCAGCAGCTCCAGAGGCCAATGCCTTAACCACTACGCC
Organism: Hylyphantes graminicola; assembly: GCA_023701765.1. Taxonomy (NCBI): domain Eukaryota; kingdom Metazoa; phylum Arthropoda; class Arachnida; order Araneae; family Linyphiidae; genus Hylyphantes; species Hylyphantes graminicola. Next base: position 28,460,316 of record CM043112.1, read on the forward strand.
GCTGGATCGGCTCAAAATTGGTAACGAGAGTCACTTAGGTGTTGCCACAAAAATGGTTCTCAGTGCTGGGTTCTCCCGGTGGCTCAATCGTTTGGACTCTAGCCTTTGGAGCTGCTAGGGTCGGGTTCGAATCCCGGTCTGGCAAGGATGTTTGTGACCGTCAATAAATGTTGTTATTTGTCTATGTGTTATTCATTTCTTTGTGACTGTAAAAATTTCTTTCTGTGTCTGTCCCACTTGACGAAAGCCTATAAGCGGTTCTCTGAACAAGCACACAATCTGGAATATATATGTATCATACCATACCATGCCGGGGAATATGGTGAGTCTGCTAAGGCTTGCGACCGCCAATTGGGTTAAAAAATATTATAGTGAGGAAATATAATTTATTTGTTTAAGAATAATTAATTATACGTTTTTGAAGACATTCAACAATTAAAGCCTTGATTACTATCTTGCTTTATTCATTAGAAGCCATGAGAGAGGAGATCTCATCAGAGCTTTTGTATGCTGCGTTGGCGTTGAGAATTGCAAGTAAAGATAGCGATCTCTAGCCACTTTATTTACTTTGACACATACAGAAAGCTGATATCGAGAGTCGTGCATTTTAAATGGTGGGGTAGTTTTAATGTCTGTTAAGATGTCTGAAAACAACACTTACCCCAGCAAAGGTAGTCCCCACGGACCAGGCGGTAACTGTCGGTTATTTTTCCACCACCAAATGGTCAACCATGTGACAGTCAACGCCAACGCCGCATACAAAAGCTCTGGTGAGATCTCTCTCATGGCTTCTAATGAATAAAAGCAAGATAATAATCAAGACTTTAATTATTGAATGTCTTCAAAAAATTTATAATTAGTTATTCTTAAACAAATAAATTACGTTTCCTCACTAAATTATTTTTAACCCAATTGGCGGTCAAGCCTTTGCAGACTCGCCATATTCCCCAGAACTAAGAACCATTTTTTTGGGAGGCGACTCTCGTTACCAATTTTGACACTCAGATTACATTGAATCTCAGCTTTCTGTCGATGTTAAAGAATGCCAAGTTTTAGTTTTTCCAGGAGAGCCCATTCCAATTGGGTATTCCAGGGATCTTTCACATGCCGCATAATAATATGGCATGCGGGCCCATGATTTTTCTTACCAGAAAATCCAACGTTGCAGGCGGATGAATCTGTGCTCTCTGTTGATGATAAAGTATGCCAAGTTTAAATTTTACCAGGAGAACCCATTCCAAATGGGTAATATTCCAGGGATATTTTACATGCCACATAACAATATGGCATGCGTGCAAACGATTTTCCCATCCAGAAAATCGGACAACGCAGGCGGATTCTCGAACCGGCAAACTTGGGCTTATGAGGTGGACACGTAATATTTCTCAGCCTCCGAGCCGCTTCACCCAAATATTTAAGTGGATATTTAGCAAAAAAATTTTAAGAGTTGTCTTAAAATGAACTGGCTTAACACGAAATTTCACCTTAGAAGAACTGAATTAAGCATTTCGTCAGACTTAATATATTAACTCAAAGAGCATTTGAAAGGATAACCCGGTGTCGAGGTTTTTTTTTTTAATACTATAATGGCTAACCTGTTTTGAACCCAAAACTTTCCTGGTTAGAGGCCGACGCTCTGACTACTGAACAACTATGACGTCTCGCGGTTTCCGACTAACTAGGACTTCTTTGAAACATAAACCATATGAGGATTTATATGAAGTAAGTTAAAAAAAAATTGAGAAAACATAGATATTGTAAGTTAAATAACATATTATAGTAAAGCTTTTGTAACATATAATAGTAAATTTTTAAAACTGAGAAGTTACAAGTTTGTTTCGGAAGTAACAAGATTTCTGGGATAAACGAGTACCTTTTCAATCCTGTTCCAGTGTTTTCAAGGCGATTAGTTTTTGTAAAAAAAAAATTATATACTTGCTGCAAACGTGGATAAATGTAAAAAGAACGACTTTCGTCTAGAGTAAACAGCGCTTATCAGTTCGTAAAGAGATAATCCCATACTAAAATAAAAAAAAATAAACCAGTGGAAAATAGAGAAGATCACTCAAGGGCTCTGGTACCATGCTTTAAGTCGTTATTTAATACTTAACTTTACATTGTTTTGAAATCTTTTTGTGTTTTTACTTGTTCGTTCTATGTAAACTTCATTGTTAGTTTTAGTTCTTCTTCTGTATTCTACTTTTTTTTCTCGTTTTACACTTACTTATTCCCCCCCCCCCCCCCAAATATACTAAAAAGTATAGAAAGGTAGGTATTGACGTGCTGAAGATGTCCGTCCGTACTACCCTTCCAAAAATAGTTCTATCCATCGTTATCTTAAAAATTCCTTTTTGTTAGAAAGGTAAGACATCAGGTCCCTCTTTTTTTTGTCTGTACGTCCAGACGGACATCTGTCTGCCGATGAACCACTAAAAACACAAGTTTGTTAGAATAGCTGTCACCAAGAACCAGCATCAAAGTGTGTGTGTGGGGGGACATATTTAAGTAAAAAATAGTCATTTTTCGTAGGTTTTCATACAATCTACGCGTACAATTGTTAAAGAGGTGTAACAGATATCTGCAAAAATATACTATAAATAGAGAGTATTTTTTTTTAATGATGACTTGTCTATTGACTTACCATTACATTAAACATGAATGGGGGGATGGAAAATTCGCTCTGGATTTCAATTACACAATAGGACCAAGCCATTGTTTTACTAGTGGAGATATTATTGCTTTTCATGTAACCGCCGATATCTTAGCAAAAGTAAAAAATTATAATATAATTTTTAAAACAGTGTCTTGGTAGTAATAATTCGCCACTTCTAGAAAAGAATTGAGCAAGGATTGGAAATTCAGTTACTTTATTAAAAAGTTACTCGGTTACAGATAATTACAAAATAACTAGTTACAGTTACTTAATACGAAGAGTAAGTAATTACAGTTACTTTTAGAAATTTCAATATATCAGAAAAATTGCAATTTACCATCCGTCACCGTCTTTCAAAGAGAACCAAATTATTAGAAAAAGGTACAAACAATGCATGCGATTAGAATTAACGAATTTTTCATTTAAATTTAAAACTATTTGCAATTCAAAATTGACAACCGTCAGCCAAGTCCAGTCAGTTATTGGGAAAAGCACCAACCCCAAGTAATGAGAACGAAAAAAAGTAACGTGTTTTTTTCGTTACCTCGTTACCGCTAAAAGTAACTAAGTTACAGTTACTTTCTGAACAAACAAGCGAAGTAACTTTGCGTTACCGAGAAAAGTAACTGTTATAAGTAACACGTTATTCCAATCCCTGGAATTTAGGGTTATATTTGAAAAACAATCGACAAAATTATTGTGAAAATTTTAAAACTATAGCAATAATGTTATGAACATTTTAAAGTATACTTTTGAAAATATTTTGTTTATAGGGAATTCCTTACTGAAAGATCGACCAAACGGCAGCATCGTCAGAATTGAATTTAAAGTTTTTTAATATACAGTTATTTAAGTTGTTGAGTTTAAGTTTCAAAACATGTAATTTATAGTTTTATCGAAAAAAAATCGAAAAAAAAGTTTATCGAAAAAAAATGCGTTAAACAGCATCAACGCCAGCAACTCCTTAAAAGCAAAGTCATTTTTTATACAAATAACGAATGATACAAGTCAGGTGCTTCGATATTGATATTTCTGAGGAGCTTGAACATTCTCTTTAATACACGTACGATCGTGAGAGCCCGGTCGGAAAGGGTTCAGGCAACGTTTTTTATAAAACTCTTAACATTTAGCCCCGTTAACTTAAATCAGCGCCATCTGAAGGAGTCGTTAAGTGTTAAAAATATATCAAAAGTATTCCGCTAGATGGCACTTGCGTTTAGTCAAGAAAGTAGTAGAGGTTCTGACAAGTCCTATACGACATACCGTAATAGAAGCAAATTTATTTAAATTAAAAAAAAAAACAATCTTCAATAGTCTAATGGAGTGATCGTTTTTGATAACTCATCCCGTAGCTGATTTGACGATGTCGTACAAACGCTGCTTATGTAACAATTTGTTGCCAGGTTACCACACTTCAGTCGGGGGCAGGTAAACTGTAGTAACCGCAACAATGAACCTAACAATGCTTGCTCTGAAATAATCAGTTTTCTTGCGGGTTAGAATCATAGAAATAAAAAAACCGTGCGCTATGGCACACTATCTAGAGGAGAAATGGTGAAACAAGAGGGAAATATGCGCCGAGGCATCACCTCAACATGGTGGCGAGCGATTGGAGTAGAAACTATCAATTCTAAAATTGAAAATTACATTTATTGATAATTTGGAATTTTTGATTTTATATTCATCATTTAGCCTAGCGATTCATAAAATAGAAATAGAACTACCCAAAAAATAAATTATCCTGATTCATGAATCATAAAAGTACAATCCACGTCTACAAAAAATTTCAAAGAGCCACCGGATCCAAGATAACAGCTTCTAAGAAAGGGCAATTTTAGTACTGTCATTTTCTACGCAACTGGTTGCCATGTTGAGGTGTTCAAATGAAACAGATTTTGACCCTCCGTTTCTCCACCGAATAGTGGGCGATAGCGCTCGGTTTTCAGCTCTATGGTGAGAATTAGTGAGTGATTACTACAATGGTCCAAGTAATTATTCATTTACGGCAGTTTACCTGCACACGGCACTGTATCATAATTCATTAAATAAATGTTGAAAAAGTGATGTTAGGGAACTTGAAAGGGTTAAAAAAAATTAAATTTATTTAATTTGTTAGGGAATAAAGTTTAAGACTTCCAATATGGTAGTTGACGCCATCTTGAAAAACGATTTGTAAGTTTTGAAAGTACCTAAAATACATCATCGAAACAAATAGAAGAAAAATTGTTGTTAAATAAACTGAACTATTAAACTGTAGAAAATTTCAAATTTGCGATGACATTATTCATTATTTATTAGCCTGGGCACATAGATGCAGTCCCAACATGGTCATTTAAGCATAAAATAAATATGAGATGGACAAACATAAAAAGTACAGGGCGAAAGCAGCGCCATGAGAAATTTGTCCAAAGAATGTCCGCAGCAATTTAAACATTATTTTCGTAGAAAATGAAAATAATCTTGTTTAAAAACTAGTAAAAATCCAAAGGCACTTTTTAAACCATCTAGGGTAGTTCGCAAAGAATTTGGTGAAAATAAGTGCACAGCTTCAAAAAGATACTTAAAAAAAGAATTCAACGGTGGTCTGCAATGTTCATGGGAAAGATGGTTTTTCGCAGAGAAAATTAACAAAACTGTTCAAGATCAATGACCAGTTAAGTGAGAGTGATGGACAAAACAGGGAAAATTTAGTTTTAGTCCATAAGTTTAGGTGGTAAGAAAGAAGTTCATAAAATCCAAAATGGCGGAAGAGGCCTTCCTGAAAATTCATTCAGAAACGTGAACAGAAAAAAATGGCACCTAAGATTTTTCGAATCTGATACCTACTTTATTTCGAGATCAAATAACTCTGACCCGACTGTCAACGCTACGCCATACTTATCTGACAATTAGATAAGCAAAAATGTCCTTATTATTCTATCTTATATTTGTTGATATTGGAATCATCTTTCGGCGGCAAAAAATACGGTTTTTGCTGCTTGGCAGCCAAGGTCAGAAAATGGAACATTTCTGTTGGCGTTGGATATTTCTCGACTGAATAAAACAGCTGTGTCTGGTTGTCGTCTGTCTGTCCCTATCTCTAGGTCTTTCGAAAAAGAGAACAAAAGATATGCCCTTTATATTTCAGGTTTGGTGAAACTTAATGGTATTGGAATAAAATTAAGTTTTTCTATTTGGTTTCTTTCAGAATCAAACGAAACGAAAGAATCATTGTGAATCTTAGATATTTGTTGAATACTTATCCATAAATACTCGTCCTTCGTAAGAGGTAAAAAAACAAATTATATTGCAGTCAAGTTTTTGGGTTTTTAATTCAAAATTCAGTTTTATGATTTTTTTATTTATATTAAACTATATATTAAAAAAAATTGACATAAGTTCGTGTGTATTGCTTGTGGCTATTACAAGCCAAGAACTTGATGGTGGACCCATGAACCTTGATGATGGTCTAAAAAATTAACTGTAAATGGCGCTCTCATCTTCCAATGAGAAGTTAACGCCAACTAGTGAGTAGAAGAAGACAAGAACTTGACGAAGAACTAACAGTTGTGGATGTTTTTTCAAATTTCTGGAAGAATTCTTTCGATAAAATTTCTTTTAATTTGATGGGGAGTATTGAAATATCTAATTCAGCCAAACTGTAATATTTGTTATAATCAACTAAACTCCATGTCAGCCGATCTGAACGTGCAAAAATTGAATTTAATTTTTTTTCTAGTTTTAGATTCCGTTAAGAAATGTATTTTATAAGAGTTTAAAAATTGTGCTAAGAGTTTTTGCAGTCTCTCCTTCTTAATGCACTTACCAAGAATTAAACACAAATTTCATTAAAAGGCGCTGCTTAAAATAGGTTTGTACATAATCCCTCTCTGACTTCGTATGTGTCTCGACACGGACAAAGCTCCTTCTACACCAAGTTGGGACATAACACGGGATGTCTATGGGAGAGAGTTGCTCAACTGGTTCGGTGCATTTTCGGCCTTCAGCGTATAGCAGCGCCTCTAGCGGGAAAAAGTCAGTGAGCATTAAAAACTGTCCCATAGACTTTTCAAATGAAGAGAAAAGGAAAGGGAGGTGTTAGACTTCCCCTAAAAAAATCACCATTTCGGTACTTTTCAGCAGACGTCCTTCCTGGGGATATTCTTGTGCCGTAATTTAAGATCCTCTTCATTATTAGGTGCTTTAAACAAGGAAAATCGACAGTTAATTTAAGTTTTATATCAAGTTTTGCAGCCCGGAACATAACGCTTTTTCGTCATTTTCGGCCTTCAGCGTATCGCAGCGCCTCTAGCGGGAAAAACCTTGGCTCCGATTGAATGTATGGTGTGTCCTAACTTGGTGTAGAAGGAGCTTTGACACGGAGTTAGGACTTGTTGTTTTCTTCAGTTGGAAAGTTACTTTTAAAAAGCAACCCTGTTGCAGTAACAGTTACTGAATAAAAAAAAAGTTATCTTACTACTTGATATGAAAAGTAACTAGTTACAATTACCTAATTCGAAAAGCAATCAATCGCAGTTACTTAATTCGAAAAGCAATTAATCACAGTTACTTTTATAAATGTCAAGTTAAAAGAATTTTTTTTTTTTAATTTATCCATCTTACTGTTTTTCAAATAGAGGAAAACGGAAAAAAAAAAGTCAAGAATGGAAATTCAGCGTTGTCAAAAGCTAAATAATTAAATTTAAGGTAGGCGAATACCTAAAATTTTTACTATTACTTTAATCTTTTCCAAATTTGGCATAGTGATTTCAAATATAATGAACAATGCTTTTTTTTGGGGGAATTTTATTTTATTTAAATATAATTGATTTATTTTAAACGGTGTTTTACAACTAAAAAAAGGGGTTTACGCTAACACTTCTAGTATAAAAAGTTTTACATTAATTTACCTGAAATTTTTTACAGATGCTATTTCAATATATACCTGTGCCATGAACTTCTAACCCCAATCTGGTGTAAATATACAAGTCTTTTTTTAAAAAAATGTCCAAGTGTAAGTTAATCGAAAAAAAAAACTTTTTTCTTTGCGGTTAATTTACAACATTTTTCTTAATAACTTCTTTTATTGTAATTTGTGTGTAACTCTAGAGGGTCATTGCATGCATCAGTTCAAAACGAAGAATTTAACACATAATTAATGTTTATAGGGGGAAAATTCAATGTGGTAGACCTGTTGGCGTAAACCTCTTTTTTTAGTAGAAAAACACCGTTCAAAATAAATAAGTTATATTTAAACAAAAAAAAATGCCTAAATAGAGTATTGTTCATTACACTTGGAATCACTATGCAAAATTTGGAAAAGATTAAAGTAATAGTAAAAATTTTAGAATTTTAGGGAATTTTGGGTATTCGCCTACCTTAAGCCAAACGTCGAACTGTGCTGGAAAATTTTCCTTGAAGAAAGGCATGAAAAGTAACAGTAAGTAACGAAATTTTTCGTTATCACTAAAAGTAATTTAAAAAGTAAGCTGAAACAATAACGGCTTTATAAATGTACCACGTTATAGCACTAATGTGTTCGAGATTTGTATGTACCAATTGAACAATAGCAAAGTAAATGTTGTTTGCGGTGGCTTAGAGCTTATCCCATTTGTTTTTTCCCCCAAAGGTTTAAAAATGTTTTGTTATAATGACTACCACAATTTATTTATAATGAATATGTACATATTTTTTAATCGTTTAATAAAAGAACAAAATATCTCAAATTAACTATATTTCTTGAAAATTATTCGCATTTGTATAAATGTGAATAGTATAGAGTAAAGTATAACTTAGATGGTCCAATCTATTGTTCCCGCTGCTGAAATTGCAATTTTATTATTGTAAGATAAATTACTAATCTGCTTTTAGTATTTTTTACATCTTGTGAATCCAAAGTCTTTTTAACTAAACATAGTTTAATGTTAACTTATAATTATAACGAAAAAATAGGAGTTCTTATATAGGCTATACCTGTCCCCGTAACCCTCTTTCATAACTGAATCTACAGATACTGTAGACAAGTGTGATGGTACTTCAAAACAATCAGCGCATTTTGAAATTGGAAATCGTTGAGGTACCACAAAAACTACTTTTAAAGCAATTTTAGATAGTTTGTGACAGTGCAATATAATTTACGCCTGTTTGAGTACATTTTAATGTATCAAATGCCTATTGAAAATGTGTTTAAGATAAAAGTTTTGAAACATAAAACGTAGCGTAGACAGAAGGTAAAAATGAACTCGCTGTGAGATCACGCATAAATAACATTAAAGTAATGAGTATTAAAATAACTAAAATCAATCATTATTAAATAATTCTACATTAATCTCGGCAAAAAAAATCTAGAGTATTAAAAGAAAAAAAACTAAAAAACTTAAGTATCTCACACCGTACTTGAAACGAGTCCCTCAAAAATTCCATTGTAGATAACCCCAGTTGGAATCGAATGGACTTTTGTATCGAAGTGCAGTTAAAACTAAGAAACTGCAGTATCTTACACCGTACTTGAAATAAGAGTTTTGACCCGAGTCCCTCAAAAATTCCATCGTAGATAACCCCAGTGGGGATAGAGGGGCTTCGAGTATCGAAGTGCTGTTTCTGCTGCTACTGAATCAGCATGTAGATGATATGTGTAAAAACTCCTCCCAAAGTAAGTCTTATTCTTCATTAAATCAGGAAATTTTGCAGTCATGTTTCTACAAGTATGACGAAATAACGTTTTCTATAAAACTAAGAATAAATAAGGTGCAGTAAAATTGCAAACTTTATAACAACAGCGTGTTCAGCCAGTTGAAAAAAAAACCGCATCGGAGAAAAGGGCGATTTTTATAACCGAAAGATGACGCGCATATCAATAAAAAGTATCTCCTTAGAATTATATAGCTTAAAAAGCTTGCTTCTTTTCCTATTTACAATAAAATAGGAAAAGATTATTACAAACATTTAAAATTCTGACAAATATGGTTAATATTTGAACAGATAGAGTAGTAACAAAATGCAGAACTAATAAGGTATACGTTTATATTTGCTTAGTTCCATTAAGCCCTACCTCAAAGTAACAAACATCTGCAAATAAAGAGTACAATGGAAAACCAGGGAATCTCGGGTTTACTCTATATAAGAACAAGCTTCACTTCAGACACTAGTCTGACGCTTAGACCACTGAAGAAGAACCATGGGAGAGACCGGTTTCTTATTCGCTACTACTTGCCAAGCAGACCCCAATACGGACAGATTCCCACACGATGAAGGCGTTCTCTCCCTGTACTCTTCATATTTACAATGCATCAACTCTGTGTTTAGGTGTACCTGCAGTTCGTGTACGTTTGAAAGGCTGTATAGAGTCTTTGACTGTTAAAATGAACCAAAGTACTTTTTATGTTTCAGCCTTTTTTTTTTTACCGTAACGTATTAAAAACTACACATATATCTATATATTTTTTTTACTAAAGCGGTTGCTTTATTGAAGGTTAAGCCTTTGCAGAATATTCCACAGAACTGAGAGAAGTTTTTTTTTGTGGCAACATCCAAGCGAACAATGTTGACGAATGAATCTGAACTCTCTTTGGACTCCCCTTCAGGGACATGTCTAAATTGTGGAGGTGGCGCGCAATAGAAGACAGCATTTGTCACGTATGTGTGTGTGCGTGTGTTGTGTCTGTCTAACTTGACGAAGGCTTATAAGCGGGCCTCTGACGAAGCACACAAGCCTGAAAATATATGTATACCAACCAACTAACTCTCTTTGGATGTGAAAGTATGTCGAGATTTAATTTTACCGAAAGAACCCAAGCCAAGTGGGTACTCATGTTATTTTACATGCCACATTATCATATACATGCATAACGACGATTTTTAAGGAGTTGATGACATTGATGCTGATGTTTAACGCATTTTTTCGATAAACTCCGAATAAAGTCTCAAAATTTTAAATCAGCGCCATCTGAACGCCGGTCTACAGCTCATGTTCTCGTTTTCCCCTTTTTAGCTTCCACACTACGTTTATAACGTAAATAGTGGAAGGTTTCATAATCGTTCAGTTTGTCTGTTTGTCTGTCCGCCTGTCTCTCACCCACTTTCACAGAACGAACCGAAAGTCTCACAAACAAGTGGAATACGCCATTCTGAAGCAAAAAATCAGTTTAGGCATTCCAAATTTCATTAAAAAAAATTTTAATTATAAGTTTTTTTAAAAAATTTAAATAAATAAAAAGTTAATCCGCATTGAAATAACATGCGAATTACATATTTATTCAATAGTTTCACTGTTGCCATTACATCAAACGAGAAACTTTACTTAAAATAATTCTTGAAAAAATATTTATTTTTGTGTAATAATTCAATTTGGATTGTTGTAATAGTACAATAAAGTTATTTCGAGGGTTCATCATATATAAATGAAGAAAAATGCATAAAAAAAAATCTAAATTTGCATAAAAATATGCAAAGTTTCGCTTCTAATTTTAAAGCAACAATTTTACTAATTTATTTTTTCGAAATGTAAACTTGTGGCTGCAAAAAGGTATTTATTTAAAAAATACATATTATTCTTCGAAAAAATTATCAAACGATAAAGATATTAATTATCAAATCTGCAAAAGAAGATTAAAGACACATTATTAATTTTGGCTTATAAAAGTATGAATTATTACTAGCTAAATTTCCTGTTTGGGGAATTTCTTTCTGAGGTGCTGTTAGCGTGTTTAAAGTTGAGCGTAAATGTTGTGTGGAAGCGATGTAAGTGACAGATTCTGTAAAGCCCATTTCACACCTTGTCACAACTACTTGCAACTCCCATAGGACACCGTGCATTAAAAAGTTGCACTCAAGTCGTGAGACTTTTTCGTGCGAGCATGAAAAAATCGCAGTTGCATGTACCCTTAGCCAATCAGAGCTCAGGATTCCTTTGGCTGCATTGTGGCGAACTAGACTTCGCCAACTGGTTGTTTATTTACTTTTTAAGACGCCAACTTTCCCTGCTTGCAAAAATCTGCGCAATTAAAAATCGGTATTAAATTAATGGCAAAGATGAAAATTGATCTAATTAAGGAAGTTCGAAAACATAAATTTCTGTTTGATGCAAACAATGCCCATAGTTTGATTAAAGTTTGCTTTCAAAAAGAAGAACTTGCCAAATTTTGAGATAAATAATTTTTTGTGGAAACCCGAAAAACCAGGTTATCACAAGTTGCGAGTTGCAGTTGCAAGTAGCTGTGCAGGTGTGAAATGGGCTTAACAAACCAACTTGTTGTTACTTAGCACGTTCTTCCACTTAGCTCATCGATTCCACTGGTACTGATACGGTCCGGCCGACTCATCAGGAACTGTCACAGGTGTGCGATAAAGGACTCCGCTGACTCTTTAATTTAGCACCCATATAAAGGTGCGCAAAAAAACTTGTAAGTAAATTTTACATTGATCATATTTGTTTTAATATCATTTAACCGTTAATTTATTTCCATTATTTAACAGTCATGGTCGGTAAGTGAAATAGTCTCCATACTATTAATCTTATGTGGAAAATTGTGGAATGTGTTCACAACCTTATTTGACAGTTTTTCTTAAAACTAACTTTTTTCAATAAGCTAGAATGTTCAAGAGGGCTGGAGAGCCCAGTCGGTTAGGCACTCGCCTAGCGTGCGAAAGGTCCCGGGTTACCGGTCTTGGGCATCGCCGAAATAACTGCCGATCTATAAGCGGTCCGTGCAGCCACAAATTCCCAACGAATAATACCCCGTGTAAGGGAGTGCACGTTAAATATCCGTCAAAGTCCTAACGCTGCGTACAATGTCGCCCTTAACGGTTGCGTTGGGTGCCTATTCAGGTGCCGGCTCGTCACTTGGCTGTGGCTCTAAAATACGACGCTCGTCGCCAATAGCCCTCGTGTAGTTCTGGTGCGACAATAATTCAAAACCTAACCTTACCTGGAATGTTCAAGATTTCCAAAAATACCTATAGAAGCCGCCCCGGTGGCTCAATCGTTAGGACTCTAGCCTTTGGAGCTGCTGGGGTCGGGCTCGAATCCCGGTCAGACATGGATGTTTGTGACCGTCAATACATGTTGTTATTTGTCTATGTGTTATTTATTTCTTTGTGACTGTAAAAATTCTTTCTGTGTCTTTCCCACATGACGAAAGCTTATAAGCGGTTCTCTGAACAAGCACACAAGCTGGAATATATATGTACCATACCTATAGCAAAGCAAATGATTTTATAATTGTATAAAAAATTACTATAAAAATATATTATCATGTTGTACTTAGAAATAAAAAGTTTTAGAATTGAAAAAAAAGAATCATAATTTTAGACATTTGAATAGGTTTTTAATACAAGCGAACCAAGTTCACTTCTAGTTGGCAGAGCAAGAACTATGAAGAAGCTATGGGGCTTGTTTCAACACTTTGTTAAGGGATACAAAACAACCAAACAAGTATGAAGAGCGTGACATCATAACAAATATTCCCATTATGAAAAATGTTCTGGTTCAGATAATAGCCACTAGGCGACAGTATTTAAAAATATAAACTAAACTACGGCGCAACTGCCCATTACAGGGCCAAGGCCTGCCGTGCCCATTTCAGCTGTCGTGACCTAGGGTCTGAGGTGCTAGGCATATGTCCTGGTAAGGTGTTCAGCCTCACGCGGAACCCCCAGTGTTTAAAAATGTAATTAAAAATATATTTAGAGATTGTTTTGCAATAAATTTTTAACTGTAAACCTCTGTTACAAAGACGCATTTTATGGACTTGGTTTACTTGTATTCTGAGCCCTCCATTCGTTGACAATTTGTTAACTAACCATTTCGAAGTCACGTGACACTCACATCCCGGAGACGGTTTTATTTTTTTGCACTGTGAAACAAGGTTGTTTTCATTTGTTGTATGGAATTACTTTTGTTTGGTATTCGAATAGAAGTTTTCTAAAAATATTTTAGCCATTAATTTTTTTTTAATGCCAACTTCTTGCTAGGCTGTTGGAAGCTAAAAACATTTATTATAAAAAGCTGGCATAGAAAGTATAAATTTCTTTTAATATCTACATCGGTCATTTTGAGAGTTAACACAGAAGCAACCAATGAAATAGTGGTATGTGGGAAAATGAAAACAAGAGCCTTTCATCTTCTGAAACATTCCCATATGGTTACTTAGGTTAGGAGGAATTATCGTGGCATTAGGGCTACACGAGGACTATTGACAACAGGCCTCATAATTTAGAACCACAGTTAAGTGACGAGAGTCGACACTTGAGTAGGCATAAAACGCATATTTCGCACGCGGCGACGAGACTTTGAAGCATATTTAACATACACTACTCCCTCTTCACATGGTATTAATTATTCGTTTGCATGGTATTTATTATTCGTTTGCATTGTATTTATTTTTGGTTGCACGGGTCGTTTTAAGTTATATTGGCGATGCCCGGACTCGAACTTGGGACATTTCGCATGGAGGGCGAGTGCTTTAAGAGACTGGGCTCCATAACCCCTGGAATAGGGTTACTGCTCCTCTATTTCCATTTACTTCTCCACAATAAACATATGTTGTGAAATGTTTCAGTTACCTGCGATGTGGGCACCATGTTTTATGTGTTACCGATGCTGCTTGGGCGGACGTACGACATGCAGCATAGCACCATAGGAATGGACGTCTTTCGACAAGAAGACATCGACAAAGCCGTCGTGAGTCCACCTATTCTTATTCATAGCGATCATACAGGGATACAGTCCTAGGTTGCACAACAATTTTGGCCAATGTCGCATGAATATAGGCTAAACTTGGAGAATATCGAATGAAATCGATCATTTTCTACCGATTTTAACCAGATTTTCCCGTTCTTTGAGGTTTCATACGGGAAATTACGAAAAGTTCAATACTTAATTTTACTTCAATCTTAGAGTATTTTGCAAGTGTAAAAGGCAAATATTATGTTTCGCAATATTTTTTGAATCAAGAATTTTGAATTGTTATATTTTTTAAACTAATATTCAAACCAATATTGCACCTAGATATTGCCCAGCGTCGGTAAAACGTTGTCCATTATGCATTGGGCGATGGGTATGAGACGAGATTGGCCAATACTGCTGTGCTACCCGGGTGTGGCTCAAATAAAAGTTGCCCCGTCATTCGTAATGTCCCTTATAAACATTTAAAACCTCTTTTGGCGATTTTTTTTATAAAAATTTGGCGACAAAAGAGATATAGCTACAAACTCACTTATTATACAGCTCTAGCACGACGACCTTTGAACAATCAACCAACGTTAATAATAAAATTTAAAAAAATGGCTCATTTTTCGCGGTAAGAAACGCCTTTTATCGTGCTCGGCAACGTATTTGACGAAATAATGAAAATGTCAAACCATGATACGCAGCTCTAGTACGTTAAGCTTTGAACATCCATCATCGTTATAATTCACTTAAATATGCATCTTTGCAAATATTGTCGATGGAGAAATATAAATAAGCTTCTAAAATAGCTTCTTTGGTCTTCCTTTTCCTAAGTTATTTCTAGAATTAGTAGATAAATATGCGATCGAGGGAAGTTGCGAAAAAATAAATTTATTTCTAGCCAATGTGCATTTTTCTTCATTTCACCCTCATTCATCTGTAACATTACTTGCAACATTTTTTAAAAATAATAAATATGAGTTTTTTACAAATTAAGGGACTTAGATTTTGCACATGCTCTTAATTACTACATTTCCAAGCATGGGATCGTAAAACTTTCTTGTAAATCTCGTCATATAAAGGCTTGACAATATTGTTAGGAGCACGAACAAACGAACGATTGAGGTGGGCAGTTAACGCCATCTAGCGCGAGAAAAGTGCAATAGCGATTCCTGCAGATATATGGTCACGGCCCCACTCGATCCGTTCCGTTCACTACACTACACTTAATACGGCTGCTGCAAACAATTCGAATACCATACATCTGCAGGAATCGCTGTTGCACTTTTCTCGCGCTAGATGGATTTGACCGCCCACCTCAATCGTTCCTTTGTTCGTGCTCCTAACAATCTTGTCAAGCCTTTATACGACGAGTTTACAAGAAAGTTTTACAATCAAATTTTTGGAAATGTAGTAATTTAGAGCATGTGCAAAATCTAAGTTCCTTAATTTGAAAGAAACTCATATTTATTATTTTAAAAAATGTTGCAAGTAATGTTACAGATGGATGCAATGCTATGGCAAAATTTCATTTTAAACCAAAATCAAAAGGAAGTATTTAACATTTACATAAAAGACACATATAGATTAACTTTTACATTTAAGATACATAAACAGCTACAAATTTATGTGTAAAAATAATTCAAATTGTTATAATATTTTTAATTTATTTATTTACTAGTTGGTCCGGCTATGTGCTGTTGTGGATCAATGCAATTCATATTTGTTAAACTTTTTATTTTTTACTTTTCAAAAGTTCCATAGCAATTAGACAAATGATGTTTTCAAATATTAAAGTAGAAAAAGCGCTTCCTTGTGACAGTTTATAAAGAGATATAATTTTGTGTATTTATTTATTTTACAAGAGACATTAAATTGCACATGACACTGTGTTGTTATATTCCCATTCAGATATTGACACATTAAATAAGCTTATCAATGCAGACTTAATTTCATAATAGAATGGTTTCCAAGTAATTTGCTTAGTGTATAAGATATATATTAAGAAAACAAAGTTTACGTATTTAAATCTAATGCCAAATAAAAAAATAGTAAAACTCTCAATTTGATATATCATGTACATTAGTTTTTTTAGCATATACTATACATAAGTTTTAAATTATTTTTTGTGATTGAAACGATAAGCAGAAACAAACTGCGTATATGCGATACAACAAGGTAAGTGAGGTGGGCGGTCAGCGCCCTCTAGTGGCACGGGTGAGAAAAAGTGATTCCGGATTTCGGCGCAATTGCAGCAGCCGTATTAAGTAGTGTCACGCAGGGAACGGATCGAGTGGGGCCGTGATATGGTATTCGAATTGTTTGCAGCAGCCGTATTAAGTGTAGTGTAGTGAACGGAACGGAACGGATCGAGTGGGGCCATGTTCTCGATGATGCTGATTCTTTACGACTGCCTTGTAATTAAAACGGCCTAAATTAAAAAGGATTCATTCGGATTCGAGAAAATTTGTATACTGATCACCTGAATCATGAGCTATGGAACTAATAAAATTTCAGAGCGGTGGAAATTTGTTTAAAAGCCACTCAAAAATACGATATTTTACTTTTTTAATTCGCTAATTTATGTATTTATATTATATAATTTTTAAAAAATATAACCATAATTAGTTGATATGGCAAATTAACTTTGATGTACTGGGTCTTTATAATTAAGTTCCACTTTAAAATGGCTATAAAAATAAAACTACCTGACCAAATGCCATCAAACTTGGTAAATGTCTATAAAAGGTCATGGGCTTTTAATTCCCGCAACAACAAAAAACAGAGTTTCAAAATACTCCACCAGCGGAGAATGACGCTGTATGCAATAGTGTTTAACGAAATAACAGAGGAAAACATCAGTTACAAACACTTTTATTGTTGCTACATAGCATGCTCAATGTGGAATCCGCCATTTTCTGAAAGCAATTGAAGACTATTGCTATCTATTGCATTTTAACACTTTTGCATACAGCGCCGTTCTTCGCTTTTGGGGAATTTTAGAACTATTTTTTTGCGGGAACTAAAATCCCAGGACCTTTTATAGACGTTTACCAAGTTTGATGACTTTTGGTCGGGTAGTTTTATTTTTCTTGCCATTTCAAAGAGGAACTTTAATTATAAAGACCCCGTACATAGCACTAGCTTCGTTATCCATGTTGTAAAATACATAAAATAAGGACCTATTTAATTTATCAAATGGTATTGTCCGGTGGACATTTAACGAGCAACTGAATGAGCTTGACACGACAAGGATAAACATCTGCTTTCACAGCCGTTTAACCCTCTAATGCATACTGTTGCCGTTCGGCAACAAGTAACATAATCCACTTTATTCTATTAAATTAGAGCTCCCTCCCGACAAATGTGTGTGTTTTCATCTATTACATTCCATTTTGAAGTT
Source organism: Hylyphantes graminicola (assembly GCA_023701765.1). NCBI lineage: Eukaryota > Metazoa > Arthropoda > Arachnida > Araneae > Linyphiidae > Hylyphantes > Hylyphantes graminicola. The sequence continues at coordinate 28,478,019 of CM043112.1, forward strand.
TTAGTTACTAGTAATCCTCAAAAATGACAGTATAGTAAAAGTGTATTCAAAATTAAAGAGTGAGGTCATTAACTGTTGTGAAATTACGTTTTTGGAAGTATTCAAAGTATAATAAGCACTAAATAAAAATAAATTGTTTTGAAAAATTATTATGGTTAAAAAGGGTTATTTTGAAATATAGTATTTAGTAGTTTTCTAGTCATTATTATCAAAATTGGAAATTTGTAGTTAGTTTTTGTCATATGGAAAATTTTTTAAAAATTGAAATTATTTAAATTCTAATGCAATTAATTTTTTTTCAGTATTTTTCCCACAATGTATGAGTATTAAAGATACATATATATTTTTTCGGATGAAAATAAAAATTATGCATTAGAGGTTTAAAAAGGTGCTGTATTCTAAACAAAGGTATTGTCGGTGAATTCAAGTCGACTGACAATTGGTCAAAATTAATTGTTTATTTATCATTCAAACGATGTTGAAAAAAAAATTCACCCTAAAAGTGTCATTTTGCAGTGAGTGCGACGATATGATACATACAAATGGCCGAACTCGCCGTTTTAGCTATAACAAGACATACGTGGAGCGCTTTTCTAGGATTTATTTTTGTAATTTTAGCATTAAATGGTATTTTTTTTCGATGACGACGGAGTATTTTCCTTATTAAAGACGACAACAGCGACAAGTTTGCTATGGTAATCTTGGCTGCTTTTTGAGCGCCACCTAGCGGCTGATTGACATCATTGAGACATCTTTACCATCATGAAGAAAATAAATTAGTTAAAGCATTTTCTTCAGTTATTTTTTAAAATGTATGTTTCTATTTAATGAAGTTAGAAAATGTCCAACTTTTGTCGAGCGGGATATTATTTCGCATTGATGCTGTTTTATTTGGGGGGGGGGGGGGGGGACACCACCTCTTGAGGTTAAGTCTGGTTCTGATTCATAAGTTTTTAAGTGTTTGCCTAATTTGACTTTAAGGCTAATTATTCGGAGTAAAAAAATGATCGAACTTTGTTATTTAAAAACTTAATTAAAATTTACAGTGCTTCCTTATAAACAATTATTAACCACACCAGTTTTTGTATTTTTTATTTATGATGTAGTATTTTTAAACTCATTATTGTGTATGAGATTCAATGGTCTTTTCAAATATAGGCAAGCACAGTTTCTCACGATGTGAGAGATAGTGCATTATTATTTAATCAAAATGCTATGAAAGTTCTTAAAAAAGGGGTTCTCTATTTTATAAATCCAAAAAACTGCTCATGAGTTTTTAGATATCATTAAGTAGTATTCTCATAAAAATCCGCTTATAAATCTGATCAAGTGATCATTGTTAAAATTGTGATTTTTTTTTCGAAACATTTGTTTTAATTCCAAAATCGTTTGGTACACCTTAAGTTTCTGTCTCTACATATTCCTCTAACATCAATATACAATATATATTTTTTTCAGATTTTTGAAAATATTACATGATAGTTTTAAAAAAAAAAATCTTAAAACCTGACTTTTCGCGCTTCTTACTCGGCAGATGGCACTCCTAACAGAGGCGGGGAAATTCAATCTGGGAGAATTTCTTTCGGACTAAAGGATTTTAGCAGATATTTAGAAAGTAGCAGATCTGCTAGGGGGAAAGGTGAAGCCATTTGTGAACCAGTATCCCGTAAGGCAGTTTGCAAGCTCTAGCACATGCCATGCAAAAAAAATTTAAATTTTTTACTTTTTTTTATTAAATTGCTCTGAAGAAACTTTTTTTTATCCCGCCTTGTTCACTGTACAGGTCTGCTCGGGGAGTCACGTAGGTTGGTTGGTATACATATATTTTCAGGCTTGTGTGCTTGCTCAGAGAGCCGCTTATAAACCTTCGTCAAGTAAGACCGTCAAAACACACACACTCACATGCACACATATACGTGTCAGATTCCGTCATCTATTGCGTGCCACCTCCACAATTTAGACCCTGTAGGGGAGGGAAATAGTCTACAGGAACCTGTACACGTAGAAAACTGCACAATGACCCCCCACAGGACTTTCGGACCCAACAGATTTAACGAGCACGTACTCTGCATGTACTCGGTGGGTTTTCAGCGACGGTGGGTTTTCTACGATCCGTAGATCAAGACATTGACCACTGGGCGCCCTACAGCCCGGAGAGTCGCGTAGAATTAACCAGTTAAAAAATTACAGTTTTGTGGCTAGTAATTTTTTTGCTTTATTTTTAGACGCTGATTGCACTTTAATGATTCAAAATCCAAGCTACAGTTTGAATAATTCTAGTTAGCTTAAGTTTTCTCAGACTTAATATTTTTCAATAAACGAATTTATAAATGGCCGGTAATTCAACTATATCATTGTTTTTTAATCAGATTTTGAAAGTTATATTATTGAGTAGAATAAAATTCGTATTAGTCTTCTTACTAGGTGATTAATGTAATGTTAATTAAAAATATTTTTTCATATGTTAATAAATAATAATTAATTGATAATAACTACGCTTTTTGTATTAACAAAATAATAATTAAAAATTTAATGCTATGATAATTTATAGGGTGTCCCAAAATGGACTACCTGTTTTTGAAAGCTAATAAAAATTAATTGGATAGAGATATTAACACAATTCTTGCAGAAAACGAATGAGTCATGTCTGTAATTTGACATGGAACACTTTATTATGATCTTACACTCAATTATGTTCAATTTAACCGACAGATGGCGCTTTTTTACCGTGTGTTGGCTGTATGAAAAAAAAATAGGCATGCATATACATTAAAAAGAAAGACAATAGGTCAGAACTGAACATTTCTGACCACGTGTCCTTTTTTCAGCGTATACGATCATTTTGAGAGTGAAACCAAAACAGCCAATGAAATCGCAGAAAATGAAAACAGAAGTATGGATTTGCCATGTTAGCATTTTTCAACCAGATATGGAAATCAACATAACATCGAAATGAAACAAATTTGAAACGAAAATTTTATCTAAATATTTAATTATATATTTTTGAAGTTTTAAAATTCCAAAAATATTCAGCAGATGGCGGCACTATTTCAAAACTTTATCCATTAGTAATTAAACAACCGGATAATATTTTCGTTTCAATTTTGTTTTAAATTGATGATGTGATGATTCCCATACCAGGTGAAAATGGGATAACATGGAAAAACAATTCTTTTGCAAAAGTTGTGATTTCAAAACTGCTGCATTAGCTGTATGGGACTGACGATCCCTCTTAATTCGATTAAATTCCAATCATGCAAAGCATTTCTAGAACGTCAATGTTGTTGGAAGACTTCGGTTTAGATGATATTTTGTCTCGTGCGGGGAAATTAAGGGAAACTGCCGGACAGCAATTTAATGTGATTCACGAAGCTTTATTTCTACTAACCCTTTCCGACCGGGCTCGCACGATCGTGCGGGTGGTAAAGAGAATGTTCAAGCTCTTCAAAAATATCGATACTGAAGCAGCTGACTTGTACCATTCGTTATTTGTATAAAAAATGACTTTGTTTTTAAGGAGTTGCTGGCATTGATGCTGTTTAAAGCATATTTTCGATAAAACTTCAAATTTAGTCTCATAATTTTAAATCAGCGCCACCTGACCGCCGGTCGAAAAGGGCTAAAAGAAAAAATTGTACACAACATTCGTTTCAGTATGGTAAGAAACCATTGTATTGTTTTAAACAAATGTTATTCCAGGAGGACCAAAAATTGAAATAATACAGCTGGAAGTGTTCTCACTCACAACTTGAAACATGCCCATTCGTGCCATTTTCAACTTTTGGGACGTCAGCAAGTTCTTACTTATATTTGGTTGATTGTATTGCTAGCTGGATTGTAGCTCCACGACCCTTACATATATATTAAGCTGTAAAAAAACAGCTTTAATGCAGCGTAAATACCGTTACCTTCTCTTTATATAGTCATATTTTTGTTGGTACATTTTCCGGCTTGTGTGTTTTATTAGAGACCCGCTTAAAATCTTTATCAAGTAAGACAGATACTGACAAAATTGTTTACTGACACAGCGTGGGAAAGTACACACAAGGCGAATACGGGAATCAAACCCGCACCCCGTACAGTGTGAGCAAGCCCTCAAGACCCCCCGAACCCCATAATACAAGGAAATTAGGGTTGATTGGTTGATTGATTGATATACATATATTTTCAGGTTTGTGTGCTTGCTCAGAGAGCCGCTTATAAATCTTCGTCAAGTAAGATAGTCACATCACACACACACTCACAATGACATGCACACATATACGTGACAGATGCTGCCATCTATCACGCGCCACCTCTACAATTTAGACATGTCCCTGAAGGGGAGGGAAATAGTCTCCAGGAACCTTGGAATTAGGGTAGGGTAGGGTATTTTACATATATATTCCGACTTGTGTGCTTGCTCTGTGAGCCGCTTATAAGTCTTCGTCAAGTAAGACAGACACAGAAAGATTTTTTACTGTCACAAAGTGAGGAAATACACCCAGGGCGAAGACGGGAATCGAACCCGCGCCCGTTACAGCACGCAGACTGCTGGCCTGCGATGCTTACCACTCGGCCATCCGGGCCCCATTGGAATTAGGGTAATTAAATCTACTGTCTATTGTTTACTACTGTCTATTTTTGGCCTCCTTTAGAAGCTTTAACACGGCCAATGACAATTCGCAATTAAAAACCCTGGTTAAGTGATGATAATAGCACCTGAGCAGGTATCAGATTGTTAGCGTAATGGGCTGCAATCAAACCCACTAGGCCACCCGAGCCCGATATTTTTGTTAGCTATGGCAATATTTATTAACTTATTTAAGATAAGAGCTTTATACTAAAATACGCGAATGCATCAAATTAAGGGGGAACACTTGCAAATGAATTGAAGGCATTTCTCCACTTGGCCCTTTTCGATATGGGGTCAGGTGATTTTAAAATTATGAAACTAAATTTGGAGTTTTATCGAAAACAATGAGTTAAACAGCACCAATACCAGCAACTATACCAAAACCGACCTTAAGTTTGCAGTATACAAATGTTCTGCGAGAAAAAGGGTAAATAGTTCTCATTTTCGAGTGCGAGAATCGTTTAAAAAAGGTGTTTCACATTCAATAAAAAATTAATTTGTTATTTCAAGACATAAATTTATTATTTTTATTAGTTTAGCTTCAGTTAGAGTGTTATTTTAATTATTTTCCCCCTACGATTTTGACGTAACAGGGCGCACGAATATCAGGGTCAAATTATCAACCAATCGGAGCAGGCGAAGCTTCGGCGCCATCCGCGTTGTTTACGCAAATTCCTCCGCCTAGTACATTTCTCTGCTGCAAACTTAAGGTCGGTTTTGGTATAATTAAAAACAGAAACATTTTTTATACAAATAACGAATGGTACAAGTCAATTGCTTTGGTATCGATATTTTTGAAGAGCTTGAACATTCTCTTTAGTATGAAGTATTTTAAACCGTTTGATTAGAATAACCTAGTGTTTGGCGCAGTATAGCCTTAGATGCCCTTGCGCCTTAAAACCCAAACATCCATCCATCCTAAAATAAGCGAATTCATCAAATTAAGAGGAGGGGGGGTCTTACAAATGAATTGTGGGCATTTCTCCACTTATTCCCTTCCATTTCTACCACTGATAATATATATTTTATTTTTTTGCAGAAAGAATCCACCTTTATCCCAGTTGTTCACTCCGAGTACATGGTTGCTGCGGACAGCAGTGAAAAGCGCAAGTTCTTAGGCATCAAAGGAGGGTTGGCGTTGAAGGTGTCAGCTGGTCTTGTGAACATCAAAGGTGCCGGAGAATATCTCAGGGACACCTCCAACGCAGGACAGAGTGTAGAGGTGCTCATCAAACTGTCATTCATATCGGTAAGTCTAACACTCAACTGAACTGAAATTCTGGAAGGAGCATTCCATGACCAGCTGGTGAAGCCTATTTTTGGGTCACTTGATGACAGCTTTAGGGGGAATATGTCCCTCATTTGGATTGATTTCGCCGATCACAAAATTTGCATAAGGGTCCGTCTTAATATTAAAAATGTTACGAACTTTAAAATTTTCAATAGCAACACCCAATTTTAATTACTTAGAAATGTGAAAAACCCTCGAAAACCCCTAAATCTAAGTTTTTGTTACATTTGGATGAATATTTGACGAGTTATTCAATCGAATCACTTGTGGATCTTTGGGGGACCATGTCTAAAATGACAAGCGTAGTCAGTCTGTAGGTTTATTAATGGAGAAAAAGAAGCACAAGGTCAAATATCTTGAGGATGGGCCTACGATTGATATAAAAGTCAATGAGTAGCTGTATATATTCAAAAATAAAGTCGAAAATAAGTTGTAGTAAAAAATAGATCCCTATCGTCACTTGATAAGGGTTCCAAATTACGAGATGTCATTGGCTCTGTTAAATCTCCTAAAGGTGACTGCAAATAGGCAGCCAGAAACCATTACATTAGTTCCCTTAGACACAAAGGGGGCGCGCTAGTTTCTATGTCAATTTCAATGTAGAAATTCTCCAATGAGAGTTTGAAACTTAGAGTGTTCTTAGTCTATGGGTCAGTCGACGCCCGTAGGTAAAGTGTTAAAAATACAAATATATTTTCTCGGGATGAAAAAAAATAAATCACGCATTACAGGGTTATATACAGGGTGATCAGTAATTAAACAACCCTCTGAGCCTTCTATACAGCGAACTACTCAGAGTAAAGACTCAAAATTTGGTAAGCATGTTATTCAAAACATGAGGAAGCATATTAGGCAAAAAAAAAATTACCAATGTGTATTTTGTCTCTTTTTAGCATATTTTTTGACGCACAGCATTCTCTATCGGAGTTTGTCTGCTTACCGAATTTTTAGTCATTACTGTGAGTAGTTCGCTGTATAGAGGGGTTAGAGCATGGGTGTTTCATTACCCCTACTCTACCCCTACCCCTACCTAGCTTTATAGTCTCAACAATTCTTCACCAGTCTTTCTTAACCCTTTATGAGCCGAATTGAAATTTAATTTGAATTATTTGTCTTTGAATATTTTAATGAAAGCTATTGGAAATAATTAGAATATACAAAAGGGTAAAAAAAATAGGTGGGACATTTAATGAACCTATGTCCCTAATTTCTCTTCTTTTTTTCTTCCTATCTACTTATAATTTCTAATTTAGCTATTTACGAATTAGCGAGTACCTTCAATACATAAAGTGTTAAAGTCCATGTTCCAGAGCCATATAAATTTGCATTTGTACTATATTTCTATAGATGCAGCAAGAGTTAAGCCTGGATGCGAAACCGATTAGTGAGTTGGAAAAGTACGACCGCAATCAGGTGGGTACTCACGTGGTGAAGGACTTATCGTACGGAGGCGAAGTGTACGCCTCCGTAAACTTCGTGGCACTCCGAGCAGAAGATAAGAGCAACATTGAGGTAGAAGTACTGGCGGGCATTCAAAAGCAGGGCGCATTTAATATTAGTGCACAGGGTAAGTTTATCCTTATCTAAAGTGTGTCCCAAAATGGAGTCTGTTTTTAAAAGTTAATAAAAAAGAAATGGATAGAGATATTAACACAATTCTATGAAACGAATGAGTCATGTCTGGAATATGATATGAAACACTTTATTATGTTAGTTATGTTTATTACGTTATTATGTGCTCACAAGTGTTCAGTTTTGACCACGTGTCCTTCTTTTTGGTGTATACCCATGCCTAGTTCTTTTATACAGCCAACACACAGTATTAAAGCACCATCTTTCGGTTAAATTGAACATAATAAACGTAACTATCATAATAAAGTGTTCCATATCAAATTCCAGACATGACTCATTCGTTTCATTTTACTGCAAGAATTGTGTTAATATCTCTATCCATTTCTTTTTTATTAACTTTTAAAAACAGGTACTCCATTTTGGTACATCCTGTAATAACCTTTGAAGGTTAAGCCAAAATTGAACTGAAATGCAAATGCAAATGGGTGAAGTTTCTTAGATTTTGGACGTTTCCTAATTGAACTGGAACAAATCCTTCCTACGCAAATGACGTCATGCCACTATTGGTTCCAGGCCAATCGAGCAATCGCACGCGAACTGTTTGTTTACTGTTTTAACTCATAATATCTGTAAAATAAGTCAAATATCATCTTTTTTTACAAGAAAAAGGAAACTCCGACCGGAAACTTATTTAGCTATGCGGAGAACATAATAGATAAGTTTGATAAACAGTTTGTTAGCAAATATGATAAAGAGTCGTTCCTTCTCGTTTTGCGAAGAAAAAAAACGAATCAATTTTTAAGTAAGATTCGTACTTATAAACATTTCTTTAAAAAAAAAAAAACGTGAACGCTTAACGCTTGGGAAGATTCTTTCACACTATCGCTAGGCAGGATTCCCCCCCCCCCCCCCCCCCGCGTTATATGTGACATGAATATCACTATAGAATCCTTAGTTGTACGGCCGTTTGGGCCGTTTTAGGAGTAAAAGGGTTAAAGGAATGGGATTGAGTTGGTCAACTTCACGTAAAAAGAGGTGAGTGTAGTGTTTCTTGTGTTTGCACGAAAGGCTCGCGTTTGACCAGGAATTTGCATAGTTTTGGAAGTTAATTACTGGTTTTCAAGAGCGTTCGCAGGGTGGAACTTAAATCATTCGTAGAAGAACCGAAGTATTCGAAGCAACTCCTTTCGCTAAAATGTATTATCTTTTATCCATCAAATAATCGAATTGGATGCGTGTTCGTGCTTTTCTGACATTTTTAGAATTTTGGTTTTTGATCGACACCTCTATTTTAAAACATGTCATACATATGTTCAAAAGTTGTGCTCAAACATACTGTGCTTTAATTTCTAAAATTTGCTAGCCTCATTTCATTTTTCCCCCCAGGCAAGTTAGAAAAGCTCGCCAAAAACATCAGTAGTCGTGCGAAAGTAGAGATCAAATACTTCGCCACTGTGCCGCTGGAGAGCGTGCCCACCACCATCGAAGGACTCGGGGAACTTGTGCGGAAATTTAGTGCTCAAGTGGAGAACGTCAACAACAAAACGGGGGTGCCCCTTTGCGCTGGACTGAGGCCTCTGTCTGACTTTCATGATAAGTTTGAGTTCCTTCAAAACACGTGAGTCACTTAAAGAGTTACCATTCATTCTGCTACTTAGTTACTTGGGAAGTTACCATTCATTATGCCACTTAGTTACTTTAAAAGTTACCATTCCTTTTTTTTATTCTACTTAGTCACTTGAAAAGTTACCTTTCATTCATTCTGCCTCTTAGTCACTTGAAAAGTTACAATTTATTCATTCTGCTACTTAGTCACTTGAAAAGTTACACTTTATTCATTCTGCTACTTAGTTACTTGAGAAGTTACAATTCATTCATTACTTGAAAAATTACCAATCATTCCGCTACTTAGTCACTTGAAAAGTTACCATTTATTCATTCTGCTACTTAGTTACTTGGAAAGTTAAAATTTATTCATTATTCTACTTAGTCACTTGAAAAGTTACCTTTCATTCATTCTGCCATTTAGTTACTTGAAAAGTTTCCATTCATTCTTCTACTTAGTCACTTGAAAAGTTACCATTCCTTCATTACTTGAAAAATTACCATTCATTCTGCTACTTAGTCACTTGAAGAGTTACCATTCATTTATTCTTCTACTCAATCACTTGAAAAGTTTACATTCGTTCATTCTGCTACTTATATTGACTTGAAAAGTTACCATTCATTCTGCTACTTAGTAAAAGTTAAACTAATTTAATCTCAATTATTCATCAGCTTGCGATTTTTTTTTTCAAACTAAGTTAAACTCCGCACTTATTTCAAATGAATTTTTTTAAACTCTGCTATATTATTCACTTATGTTATTTTTCTTTTTGTATCGTTAGATGGAAGAATCATGTATTTTGAAAAATTAAATAATGTAATGTTTGTTTTAGTTGTATAAGGAAATTTGAAAAACATATTAAGATAAAATTGTCTCTGAAGCAATTTTATTAAATGATATTGGGCCTAAATTCTTCATGCCTGGATGCATAATGAGCCGATTTCAAAAGTTTAAGATTTTTAGAATAATAAATAATAAGTTGGGACTGAAAAGGTTAAGGGAAAAACGTGTGTGTAGTGAAATCGTAAAACAACTTCTTTTGAAAGAGTATTCGATAGCTCAATTTGAGTTAATTCTTATTGGAGATTTCCAATTTCTATTATTACACAAGATACAATACCTATGTTTTATGCCGAAGTTGATAGCTAATATAAAACGCCATCTAGTGAAATAATGACATTTTTTTTTATTTTCTTGATTTTACCTAATAGAGGCAGGGTTGCAAATCTCATGGTGTTTGACAAACCTATAGGGTTGTTGGGTTAGTTTGGTTGGAAATAGAGAAGTGTCACACTAAAACTACGCATGGGTTATTGGTGAAAAGAGATTATATTTAATTGTTGATGGCCATAATCAATTGCATATCCATTTATTTTCTATCTTGACTTGATCGTCATAGACTTGCACTTTAGTATGTATTATTTAACGCATTTAGTATCACCTTCGGGAAAGCTATATAGTTATTTAAGCAACTAGTTCCGAAAATGATACTTTATTAAGCAAGTGGCTAATTATGACACGAGCTTAATAAAGTATTATTTGGAACGTGCTTGCTTACAATATTTTTTATAATGACGTGCAAAAAAGTATTTCTACCAATGAGTGATTTTTATGACATCCTTTAGTTTCCATGGAGATATTCGAAAATGCAAAGTTGTGAAAGAAAAGTTGTAAAATACTTTTCTATTTTGAATCAAAATAGTATTTAGATTAATTATTGCTACCGAACATAGGTGAAAATGAATTTGAAATGATGTTCGACCAACTTCCAGATTAAATTAACAAAGCAGCTAAGGAAGTTTGGTCGAATCTTCTTCCAGAAAAGTATTGTTTGGAGTGAAATTTGTGTTCTTACTTTTATCTTATTTCATTTCCTTTAATAATTTTTGTAATACTTTTAGTTTCCATGGAGATTAGAAAATGCAAAAGTAATGAACCAATAGAATTAAATGAGTTTCGTGACCATTTAGTTTCCATGGAGATATTCATGACATCATTTTGCTTTTCTACCAATCAGATACTCTTATTTACTTTACCACACTGTGCCGAAAACCAAATTTTCGCACACTGTCTGTGAGGCAAGCACGTAAAGTGTCATTTTCGCAACGATTTATGAATGAATATGATATAAAAAAGTGAACTTTTTTGCACGTTGTTATAAAAAGTTTATATACATATCTATATGCAATAACAGTTAACCTTAGGCAAATTCGAACTGCCCTTCAGTTGAGGAACTGTGTCTAAACCCTTAAGAAATATGCACCTGCAAAAGCAAAGTTGCCAAATATAGTAACTCTGGTTTAAAACGAAATCTTTTTTGCCCCTTTTCGTTTTACGTGTGATCGCTTAACTCGTCTAAAACATACGTCATGGATGCTAAGAAATGATAGGAGGACTATATAAAGATGTGTGTTTTGCAGCATGCTCGAACAAGCGATGGAAGAGTTCAACGACAAATTCGACAATTTGCGCGAGGCGAAATCGATGCTCAGGAAGCTCATCTCGTCGTTGCCGGACAACGTGGACGACGCCTACATGAAGAAGGTACTTTCACGTCGCTGATTTTTTTTTAATGCAGTAAATTTCCAATGGTTAATTCGAAAGAGGCGAAGCGCCGTTTGTTTGCCCGGCATAACTGTGGCGTCGCTAACCCCTTACGACCTAGGCTACACAATCGTGTGAGTATAAAGGAGAATGTTCAGTTGTTCCAGCTCTTCAAAGACAGTGTTACCTACGCAGGTGACTTGTTTCAGTTGTTTATTTGTATGAAAAAGGACTTAGTTCGTAAGGAGCTGCTGACATTGATTCTGTTTAAGACAACTTTTTCGATCTAACTCTTAACATTTAGTCTCATAACTTTAAATCAGCGCCATCTGAAGGGGTTGTAAAGGAATAAGGGCGTGACCGTTCCATTGTCTTTAAAATTACAACACAAGCTTGCTTCCCTGCCCTCTCATGAGAGTCGCTGTCATAAACTTACCTTGTTTGAGGTTTTGCTGTGAGGTTACTGACAACTGCTCTCGAAACCCAAGTAGGGTGTAGGAAAAACGAAAAAAGCTCCCTTTTGCAGTTTTCTAGAAAACAACACGAGGGGGTAGGAAAAGCTATGCTTGCGTTGTATCGTGAGGACAATAGTTTAGATGAATTGTCTTTACTTCTCTTTCTAAGATACCACATAATGAGAGAGCGTCTGTAGTTTCTAAAATCAAACTTAAAAGTCTATTAATACAGGGTGATCGGTAATAGAACGCCACTATTCTGAGCCCTCTATACAGCGAACTACTCGGAGTAAAGACTCAAAATTTGGAAAGCATACTATTCAAGAGAAGGGGAAACGGATTATACCAACCAAATTAGTTACAACAGTGTATTTTATCTCTTTTTAGCGTATTTTCTTATGTACAGCGCCCTCTACCGGAGTTTGTATGCTTACCAAATTATGAATCTTTTTTAGATTCTCAACTTTTCCGTGCGTCTAAGCAAGACCCTGGTTGCGTTTTATGACGTGATCGGTAACTTGGACCTGGAACAAGGTGTGGACCAATTGAATTCCGCCAACCAAGCTTACGACGAGAACTCGGAGATCTCTGGCTTCAACACGTACACCAAGGAGCTTAAAAAGATCATAGATGAGAACGTGAGTTTACTTTCTGGTGGACTTTATTATGTGTACACTTGAAATATATCGCAAATTAAAGTGATAAATGTTTGGTTTTTCTTTCAGAAATCAGAACGTGAGTCTCTTTTCAATATTATGTTTTCGTTGTGTGGATCTAAAGTAAGAATTTATAAAATTTTAAATAGCTGATATTCAAAAATGTGTGAGGAACACCTTGAATACCAGAGCCACCGAATGACTTTCTGATAAAGTTTGCATGTTTAATATTCGATTAGTTAATTAATATTTGGTATATGGTTGGAACGCTTCCGGCTGTCTATTCGCCTTTGAGGAGCTTTTACACTTCCGAATTTGCCTGGTGATTTAGAACCCTGGTCAAGTGACGAGATCGACACTTGGGCGGCCACCCAACAGAACTTCTAATGACATCGTACGCAAACACCGTCGGGACTTTGGACTCCACAGATATAATTAGAACGTGTGTCCCATCTGTACTCGGGTTCAAAAATAATAGGAAAATTTATGATTTTTCCTACTATTTCCAGTACATATCCGATTTATAGGATGGCTGGCAGTAGCTGGAAGGCGAACCTTCGCAATCCTGGAAAGGTTCAATCTCAAGGCTGGCGCCTTAACCATTAGGCCGCGGAAGGTATTCGTGCATCTTTATAATAGGGCAAATAACCTGGAATCACTACTCTGTATTCAACTCTTTGTAATTACCATCTCTTTACATCCCTGATTAGTCAATAGCGAAAAAAATTCAGAGAGTCCACTGTTCGAAATTCTGAGGCCTGTTAGGTGCAAAAAACCCGTCTATTACAACGATTGTTGTCTAGGAAATTGTCGTATGCAGTTATTCTCTATTAAGGGTTTTGAATGGTAACAGATCTCTAGACAATTCCTAAGGGGAAACTTGACCATTATGTTTCTAAATACGTCAGTAAAATGCACGGCAATACTCACGTAAACTTACCAAAAGATACAGAAAAAAGTTATTTTTGTATTAAAATAATTAATAATTATAATTTTCAAGATATTAATTTGTTATCGAAACAAAATTTTTGTTTTGATAGTTACATGCCATTTGTGCTGCCATCTGTAATTTTTAATAATGTAATTCTAAACAAAATTTTTGTTTTAATTATAAAATAATTAATATCTTTAAAATTATACCAAATAATTATTTTAATGGCAAAATTACTTTCTTCTGTATTTTTTGGTAAGTTTTCGTGAGGACATGTGATATACTTTATTTAAAAACAGTGAAAAAAAGTTTCCCAATTGGAATTGTATAGATATCTGTTATAATCCGGCTGTCACTTCTTAGCATCCTTTATTTCTATATTTTGATTGTGGACCGATCCACTTCGAAAGCAGGTACAGAGCCTAAAGGAGGCGGGGTTGCTAATCCCTTGGTGTTTGACGTACACAGGAGATTTTGGGTGAGTTTGGTTGGAAATAATGTGTGACACAAAACTATACATGGGTTTTTGGGGAACGGGGGATTCTAGTTAATTGCTTATAGAGCGAGATCCCGGGGCCCCAGACCTAAGTCATTTTCTCATGGATGAAATATATCGGAATAGGTTCGGTTTCATTTTACTTTTAGTGTATGCATACCCACTAGGAGTGGATCGACGGCCACTTCACAGATATCGGGTGCAAAAAGTAGGTAAATTATAAGTTAATTTAAGTCATTTTCTCAAGCTAATTTTTACGTATGTTTTAGAAAATAATGTTAAAAGCTAATATAAATTTGCCAGATACATTTCCCAGACGCTTTAAATGTCCCGGTAAAGTTCAGACTCTGTCCCACGTATCTTGTGGAGGGATATGGCATTACGAATTTTCTAATTAAACAAAGAATTACTTAAATCGAAATGATAATCTTTCTTTGTTTTCATTGCTTATCGACTAAGCTTTATTTCGGTCGCCATAAAAGTAACAGACAATTACAGAACCTCCAAAAATTTTTAAAAACGTCGAAAGATTGTCTTTCCAGTTTAATAAATTATGTTTTGTTGTAAATACGTAGCGCTATATAGCGCTACACGATGCGTGGGATAAAGTCTGAGCTGGACAGAGACATTTAAAGCGTCTGGGAAAAGTTTCGGCCGACGGAAAGTGTCTGAAAAAAATTATTTTTAATTTTTAACATTATTTTCTAAAACTACGTAAAAATCAGCCTTGAGAAAATGACTTAAGTCAACTTATAATTTACCAACTTTTTTCACCCGATACCCGTAATTTGACCGTCGGTCTACATCCCTAGCGGGTATGCATACATAAAGTAAAATGAAACTGTACCTAATCCGATACATTTCATCCATGGTAAAATGACTTAGGTCTGGTGGCCCTGGGCTTTCTGTCTATTATGGTCGTTATCAATTGCACATGCATTTGTGTGCTATCTTGACTTGATCGCCAATATATTTGCATCTGTAGAATGTATTACTTAACACATTCAGTATCAACTCGGGGAAAGCTATAAATCCAAATAGAGCTGTGCAATAATAGTGAAGAATTTAAGTTTGAACTGAAGTTCACTTGAAAAACTGTTTCTACATCATAAAGAAATATGCGCCTGCAAAAGTAATAAATCTCCAAATATAGTAACTCTTCCCTCAACCAAAATCTTCTTGAGCCTTTTCAAAATGGACTTTTTCACAATTAGAATTTTTGCATTGCTAAGAAGAGACAGGCGAACTATACCACACAAGACCCTTTAAAAATATATATACGTATTTTTTCCACAGCGGACCCAACCCGACCTCGCAGTACATACGTGCGGTGGGGCAAGCGTAGTTGTGGAACCAAGTCGAGCAACGCCCTTTATATCGGTTTCATGTCTGCATCTATCTTTCTTGGGAACGGGGCCGGCGTTAACTATCTCTGTCTACCAGAAAACCCGGAACCCAAGAAGATGCACCCCAGTGCGTTGCAGACCAACAGCATGCGAAGCGTAATCGCAGGTGCAAGGTGAGACATAGTTTGTTATCGTATCTGGGTATCGGACGTGGGGCACGGCCTACTCAACTACTAAAGTCTTGGTTTCCTCGGAGTCTGTCGCCAGAAAAATGCTACCGCTATTATACGTGGATGACGCCACCCTACCGGCCACCGCTTCATCGGAACGTTACTTTGACACGAAACTGGAAACCTAGCGAACTAACTCAACTAACTCTGTTGTTGTTATGGTTTTCGTCTTTGCATGTCAAAAATGAAAAATTTAGGTTCTTCGCGATTTTTCAAAAAATCAATTAGCATTTCTTCCTCGGCAAGCGTAAAACAACTCTCGCCTTCCGTCATTTCCTCAAATTTTTAATTTTTGGCAAGCACGCCACGCAAAAGACAACAGCAAAAAACGTTGTCATTAGGATTTCCCCAACGCACTCAACAGCAGCTCAATCTGGCGGTCGTATTGAGTTGTCCGACACGCTCCCGAGGAAACAACTCTGGCGTAATAAATGTCAGTAGTTTGTATGACGTCACTCACCGCACTTGCCCGACCGCTGAAATCTGTTGACGGACTCCTAGGAAACCGAGGCTTTAGGCCGAAGAAGCTCTCTCAAACCAACACCACCTAGATTAGAAGGCCGGCGAACTAAATGCTTGACGCCATATTAGTGGACCGATTCTGTGGTTTTGACCAATGATCATTCGGGACTAGATCTTGTATTTGAATAAATTTTTAAGATAAGATGAATTAAGATGCGACGTCCTCTTAAGATACGACGTTATTGGTCAACAAATCGAAATTGGTCTACTAGTGTGACGTTGTGTTGCTTAGTTCTTCGGCCTTATAATCTAGGTGATATTGCTCAAACTCGCTCAGAAACGGAATTTTTGACGTCATAGTTCCGAGTGACGTTGTTCCGAAGATGAAGATAACCTGTTCGGAACCACTCGTTCACGGGTGACCACATTTTTAGGGTTCCGAATACGTCCGAACTAGTTTCTCGATCTTCAGTACTCGGAACAGTGACGACAAAAATTCCGTCAACGCTCATATTTGGGAGAGCTTCTCTGGCCTTTCTATTGAAGTTGGTCGTGCGTGGGGCGTTTTTCAGTAGAATTTGGCTCGTAAATGGATTTATGGATTAGTCTAGAACATACAGCTCAGGAGTAAGTGTGAGGGACTGTCAGTCCCAAGGCCGGACTTAAAGATTTGCCGCCGGTAGGCTACGATCAATTTGCCGCCCCTGTTACAACATTCTCCCCCTTTAACTAAGGATTTTTATATTCCTGTGATGCAATGATTTTTAAAATGAATGCATTCTTCAATAGATCATGAACATCTATTTGTCTTTAACTAGTGGCCTTGTTTCTTATTACAACCTCAGTAATTATAAGTCTATCAAATAATTGTTAAAGAGTGGAACCTCGCTTGTTACTCATTGTAAGCAACTTTTATTATTTCTTGAATTCATTAATAATTTAAGGTTTATTGCGTTTCCCACTTTTAACAGCGGATGAAAGTAGGAAAATACCGGTCTAGTTATTGCAGTTTACTTGCCTATGGTAGAGTTAGTTACACGGTGAATTTCTTTGCAGATATTTAAATTTCTCCGTGTTCCACGGTGAGGGCAAGAAACTGGAAGGTAAAGGTGTCCCTTGCACCGTGTGCGAGACTCCGATGCGTCCCACGGTGCGCGTGCTGCCCGCTGTGAGTGCGTGTCCCGGCGACTGGGTTCAAGAATACGTCGGGTTCTTTGCCTCGCAAAAGTTTAATGTGAACCGGGTAGAAGCTGTTTGCGTGGACGAAGACCCAGACTCGTACGACTTCGAAGGAACAGTGAGTTTAGATTCTTTTATTGAACTTACATGGAGGACCTTGAGATACCTACACTCTTAAAACAAACGAGTGAATTTAACTCAGTCTGAGTAAATATTCACTGTTTTCAGTGTCGAAAATGCACTTATCCTATTGGAGTTGATTTCACTTTTTGTTTAGTTAACTCTTTTGTTTAGTTAAAACTCCGACAGGATCACTTCAAACGAGTGAATTTAACTCAGTCTGAGTTAATTTTCACTCCTTTCCAGTGTCGAAAATGCACTTATCCTATTGGAGTGGATTTCACTCTTTTGTTTTAAGAGTGTAGTGATTATGATCGCAGACCATTACGCCAACAGTCTGCCCACTCTACCGGGTGCGGGTTCGTTTAACTTCCCGCCATTGACCTTCGTGTAATCTCTGTCTGTGTGCCAGTAAAAATTCTGTCTGTGTCTGTCTTACTTGAAGAAGGTTTATAAGTAGGTTTCCGATCAAGCACACAAGCTTGAATGAAGTACATGAACCAATCAACATGGAAAGCTCGTAATACTAGTGAACCAAGTAAATTAAAATTTTCTTTGTTCTACAGAGGTTTAAAGTTAAAGCTTCATAAGAGAATTACCTCTTTGTATTTTTTCAATGGCTTCTGCCGAGCGGATTTTAACTGAACTATGACTTTTTTCGTTAGTGTACTGAAATACAACGTATGCGATGCGTTGCTAACCCGGAAATGACAAAAAAAATGGTTCACTTGTATTCTGAACCTTATACCCTGGAGTTGCACGAAAGCTACTGAAGGATTAAAGATACTGAAAGGATTTGGAATTAATTGGGGTCCTTGTCACAATCACGGCCTGATGAGGGGTGCGCGAGAAAATTTTGTTGGGAACCCCTGCACTAGGTTATTTGGAATGTGTCCATGGCAACTTGCGTCTTTTTCATTTCTTTAATTTGGTCTCGAGTGCATTGAAATTCATTAACGATTTCTTGATTAGTTTCTTTTTAAAATCTGAATCGAATTGGCCGGCAAAACAAAGTAGATGACGTATTTGGATTTTGCCAAATAGTTACAGGGTCAAGACAAAGACAAGAAAAGTGTAACTTTAAAGGTATTAAAGAAGTTGCTAAAACATGTGAATCATCGTTACTTGATTGCTCAAACATTTTTTTGTATGTAAAATCCTAAAGATAAATTTGGTAGAAAGCTCAAGTTAAAATAATGCGGCCCATGCCAAATAAATACCAAGAGAAATTTAATTTGCTTCTTCTCTAACTTTGGTGCTGGTTTTTAGATTTTTTTTTGTTAATCATTAAATTTATTCAACAAACATCAAAGGATTAGAATTTTTTCGCTATCATTTATTCAGCAATAAAGTTCTAAGCTTGTAGCCAAAAGACTTAATTTTTTGCAAATGAAAATGTGCTCAGTGGATTTAACATGCAAAATAATAAGTCATAAATACGCCCCTATTTCTATGTGTACAGTTAAACTTAACGATTTTTTGTTCTACGAATCAAACAGGCTACACTAAAGGAGCCGTGGATCATTCCTATGCGGAAAGGAGGAGATGAGGAGCCGAACTCTGCCATTCCATGCGCAGTTTGCTCCAAGTAGACAACCAGCCGCACACCGAAGCGAGGATATCCCATTCTTAAAGGTGCGCAAGCGCAGAAGTCGATTTGAAAAACGTTCCGGAACTATTGAATCCTTCATTGTGGTAAAATTTCGACATTGCGTTTTGCTCTTTTACTTAATACGACTTTATGTTGTGACCTATTTATAAAGGACAATATTGATTGCGTATTTTAATGTAATGCAGACGTGTTTAAATGTAGTGTTTCAAAATGTATTGCTGGCTGAAATGTACGTTGTAAAATAAAAGATTTAGTGTAGTGTTTGTATTTTTTTTTATTTTATTTGTTTCTTTATATATATAGAAGAAGACATTCTGAATACTGACTCACGTATTAACGCCCAGTCTAAACTAGGAGGTACAGATTTAACTAGGAGGTACAAACTTTAGGAGTCCCTTCATTTTCTGCTGAAGGCGTCATTTAAGACGCAATTTTCGAAATTCGAACAAAAAGGGCAGGAGCCGCAAATCGTGTGACGATTTCTCTATAGAAATGGCAAAGAGCATTGTTACACAGACATTGTTATATGATTAGAATTTATATTTTTCATTTAGCGCGAGCAAAAAATAAGTAGAAACATGTGAGAGCGCTTTTGTTAAATGTGTATGATAGTTATGTGAACAGTTTTATTTTATTTTTGGATTTAATATCTTTATTCGATTTTTTTTTAAATGCTATATTAGATTTACTTAACACGATTCTAATTACAGTTGCGATTATTTATTTATTCGAATTATTATTTATTTAGACTAGCAGCTTCCAAAAACGACCTCAAAATGAAAATCGCCAAAAAGAGAAAGGTTGCACACCTGGAAACTTTTCGCTACCGTTTCGTTTGAACTATGCCATTTGTCGCCAGTAGGGTACGTCGCCAGACCTGAAAATCAGAAAAGAGTAGCCTGGCAAACCGCAAGGATGACTCACACATTTTCCCAAGTCACGTGGGTTCATCAAAACCACTGCGAGGATTTGAATGTGTTTGCAGACGGTAATTTTTAGATTTTTGCTGCTGTGATCAATAAAAAATATTTGCTTCCATTCGTTTTATCTCTGTAGGATGGTTAATTTTTGTGCAAAACATAGAATGTAAACAGAAATTAAAAAAGGATGTATGATACTTTGCGGATAAGGCTGTTTAGGATAGATATATTTACAGTGATTTTATTCCTAAAAATCTATACCTAGAATAGAGTAAACTATTCTATAGCTCTCTCAAAGTTCAGGGATTATTTTCTTGCTGAAAATATTCCTTAAAAATTCTAAATAGCCTTCTATGTCGCATGCATTTACCAGATAAATGATACAATAACTATAAATATGAAAGTTTAGCTTTTTTTCTTCTTAAAATAGCTGCAATGACCCGACCCTTTAAGACTGGGTTCGCACGATCGTGCGGGTATTAAAGAGAATGTTCAAGCTCTTCAAAAATATCGATACCGAAGCAGCTGACTTGTACCATTCGTTATTTGTATAAAAAAATGACTTTGTTTTTAAGGAGTTGCTATCATTGATGCTGCTTAACTCATTATTTTTTTCGATAAAACTCCAAATTTAGTCTCATAATTATAAATCAGCGCCACCTGACAGCCGATCGAAAAGGGATAAGATGTCAAAAGTAGCAACCATTTTCACCGATATAGCTATTCATCTTTATTTCTTTTCGCAACTTCTTTTTTATACCACTAGATTGTGGGCCTCTTATGTTCAAGTCTTTATGGAAAAGACACGCCAACTGGTTGCTATCATGTGAAAGTCAAATCCGACGATCATCACTTGAGTGGGGGTCGCTTTTCGGTTCGCCAATGAGCAGCCCATTCTATTTGATGTCTCTGCATAAACATGGATAAATTTTGTGGGAAGTTTCATTTCTCTTTGTCGAAAATTTATTTTATGCCGAACTCAATTTTCCTCAATAAACACTTAAAATGGTTCTTTATTAATTATTAGTAGTTAAAATAGTAAAAGGTTACTTATTTAGCTTAGCATTAATTTTTTAATACGTATTTTTTATTTAAAAAAAACGTTAATTACTTATAGTTCTTAATTACAAAAAAATATTTGAAATTAATACTTAATTAATCACCTAGGATGAAGACAAAATACGAACTTTAAATGTAATCAAGAATTTAACTTTCCAAAAACACCTATCCCATTAAGCGCTACTGTTGCGCTGACGCAACGCTTGGAAAACATAATTCGAAAATCTACTAAAACGATTCTCATCTCGTATTTAATGCTTAGCATGAGATATAAGATAACTTATTTGAATTTCCAAACTAATTTTTTTGCTCTGGATCATTTTACTTTTGCTTAGGCTGTTCTTCAAATATAACGTATTTTCGATGAGCATCACATGCTCTGGCTATTATATTCTTTTCCAAACAGGGAAGTCGAATATGATAAGATATTCATAAAAAAATTCAAATGAACAGTTTAAGTATTCAGCATCTGCATAAACATTATAAGTTTTTTTTTTTTTATTTATCATGGATACCGAGCGTGTGAAACACAGGTGTTGCTCTTATGCAATTTGGTGCTTGCTTAAAATAATGGTAAAAAAGCAAGTGGCAAACTATTGGTGTGAAATGAGATATTTATAAAAAAGGATAGGATTTGCGAAAAAAAATGTGTTATTTCAGCTAAGAAGAAAAAATGCTAAAGGTGGTGAAAAAAATTCAAAAAGTATTTTGAGTTTTGGCGGTTAATGGGTTAAAAAGCAATAATATAGCACAATTACAGGCCATTTATAAATATTTATCGAAAAAAAAAATCCCCCCTCCCCCAGTTTGAAATAAAAAGCCTTTTATATAATACTATTATTAAAAAAATATATCCTGTGTATGAACAACAAAAGTACTATCAAAGTGTAAAAAAAAACCAGACTACCCATAAAACTCTGATGCAAGAGCTTCTAAAATTATTTAATTTTGAACTGGATTATGCTAAGCAACTCCCCGAACCAACAAACCTCAAAAAGACGGTAGTATAAGGAACCAAATTAATACATTGCTAAAGACGGTAGTATAAGGAACCAAATTAATACATTGCTTATCTCATTAACACAATCTCTCACTGCGTGAGAAACCATGCCGTTTGATACCCTTCAACAATTCAGATATAAATATTTTTAAAATTTTATATTATATATTTACAGTTAAAAACTACAAAAACTGGTATTTTTATAAATATTTTTAAGAAAACAGATGTGGAAGGTTCCAAGTTCGGGTCCAGGAATCGCTAAAATAACTGCCAACCTATAAACTGCCCGTGCAGCCAAAATTCTGCGACGAATAATGCCTCGTGGAGGGAGTGCACGTTAAATATCCTTCAATGTTCTAACGCTGAGTACGATGTCACCCTTAACAGTTGCGTTGGGTGCCTACTCAGGTGTCATTGACTGTGGTTATAAAATACGACGCCAGTCGCCAATAGCCCCCAAAAATTCTCATTTTATATTTATTCAAGGCTCTTTGATTGTTCAACTGCAAAAAAAATTCTTGCAAGGTATAAATAGAAGAAAGTATTTATGTTTAAAGATAAGATTATGGTAAATCGTTGAAAAAATGTATTGAAATCCGCTAGTTCATATGACATTGGGCTCTTCCTAAATTAGTCATTTGTGGCGATCTTTATTTGGAGATTTTTTTTTGGGGGGGGGGGGGCTATTGAGATTTGGAAAGACAATTCATTGCTAAAATCAGCCGAGTGATTGCGCTGATTTAAGTTTATGAGACTAAATGTTAAGAGTTCTATCGAAAAGTTTTGCTTTAAACAGCGTAAAGCCAGTAATCCATTCACGCTGCTGCTATGCTGTAGCTGGATTTTGTGACGTAACTGTCAGTAGTGCGCATGCGCGCGAGGTCAAAGCTGTATTTCTCAAGCTGGATTTTTGAATCGTTTCCAAAGCGATATCAAAGCTGTAAATTGGTTTCGGGCATGAGCAGTCATAAGAGTCATTTAGTTTTTAATTGTCCGTGGTTTTTAACTTAATATTCTTGTTTGTTTACTTTTTATTGAGAGAAATAACCCATAAGTCTAGAAACTTCCATCCACGCTGGATACAGCAAATGACGTCACAAAATCCAGCTACAGCATAGCTACAGCGTGAATGGATTACTGGCTTAACTGCCAGCAACTCCTTGAGAAACACATCATTTTTTATACAGATAACTACTGGTACGTGTCAGATGCTTCGTTATCAATATCGCAATCAACGTGCATTTAAAAGTTTATCTCAAGTCGTGAGATTTTTTCATGCGAGCACGAAAAAATCTCAAGTTGCATATATTGTTAGCCAATCAGAATTCAATATTTGTTTGGCTGCATTTTGGCAAACTAGACTTCGCCAACTGGTTTTTATTTACTTTTTAAGACACCAACTTTCCTTGCTTGCAAAAAATCTGCGCAATTAAAAAGGGGTAAATGGATTGCAGTAATGGCAATGGATAAAAGGTAGTAATGGCAAAAATGGAAAATGAACTTTTTAAGGAAGTTCGGAAACATAAATTTCTGAATGATGCAAGCGATGCCTATGGTTTGATTAAAGTTTGTTTACAAAAAGATGAAACTTGCCAAATTGTGAGAGTTTTTTTTTTTTTTTTTTGTGGAAGCCTGAAAAACCAGGTTACCACAAGGTACGAGTTGCAGTTGCAACGAAATTGCAAGTAGATGTGCAGGTGTGAAATGTGCTTACTTGACGAGTTATAAGCGGGTCTCTGACCAAGAACACAAGCCTGAAAATATATGTCTACCAACCAACCAAGTACTATATATAAATATATATTTTTTAATTTTCTCTTTTGACAAAAGATTTCCCGTTTCTACTTGCGCTAGTAGCTCCTTTTATGTTTCTCTCAGGGTTAGTTGATATATACCGGTTTGTGTACTTGATCAGAGACCCGCTTATAAATTTACGTCAAGTAAGACATGGACGGAATATTTACTAACCAGAGAGAGAAAGTACACTCAGGGCACATTCAAGATTTGAGCCCGCACTCTTTACAACACGCAGGATCTTGGCGAAATGAGCTGCGGATTTGAGCCTTTAGGCCGTTTAAGGAGTTTTCACACGGTATACCTTGTGCACGGAACTGCTCGGACATGGTTGTCCGCCTGCCCAGATTCTGACGTCACACGTTCTTGGAGGGGTTGTTGTGAATGATACTTATCGCTAGTCTTGGCACATTTTTTCAATTTCTTACACATTTCTTTTCCAGAGACATAACATAGAGTGGACTGCGCATTCATAGTAAAGCAGCTTAGGGATGGAAAACCAAAACCGGTTTTCAAAAAACCGCTGGTCCCGGTTTTGACTGAAAACCGGTTTTTTCGTATGAGGCCCTTCGGAACCGAAAACCGGTTTTTTTATCGAAAAACCGATGGAAAATGGAAAACCGGTTTTTTCTAAAAAACCGCCATCCCTTGCAGATTAGCATTATGTCCTAAACATCATAAATCGCCAAGAGGGGAAAGGTTGCTACATATGGCAACTTAACGCTACCGTTTCGTTACGAACTATTCCAAATTGTCGCAAGACCTGAATATCAGCTAGCAAACCGAAGTGGAGACTACCATCAATGTCCAAGTCACGTGGGTTTCTACCAATCACGGCAGCTTGAATTTTTTTTAATGTTTTTGCAGACGATTTTTTGAGCATTGTTGGTATTTTTCTCTTTTGGCTTTTATAATAAATATTTAATTACATTCTTTTAATCTCTGAGCATGTTAACAATCGTGAATGTTGTACTCTTAATTCAGTAAAGTTTTGTGCAAGATGCCAAATCCTTGTGAATTCCTAATTGTAAAGAGGGGTATAAAAAAGGATTAGTCACACTTTCACGGGTAAAATTTATTTAGTTCTGCATACTTTTAGTAATTGTGTGTTCTTCTTAAACTATAATTTCTATCGAGGGAATTTATTCTAAAAGCTCTTTTATACTGAAGAATCATATTCATGATTAATTCAACGTTGTTTTTCTCTAATTATAAAAAATATTTTGGGCCAAGTCAATTAAATTAACGGTCTGAACATTGACACCTTAGAAGTAGAATAATTTTTTTACAATTTGGTCAAAACGAAACCTGTTTTTGCAATCGTAGTTTTTGAGTTATTTTTTTTAAAAAAGTAGAGCATTTGTTGAATTTGGAATATATTGATGTGTTTTAGTAAGTTTATTTATTCCAGGTGAAATAAAAGAAGAAGCAATATTTCAAAAAAAAAAAAAGATTTTTTTTTTTTAAATCGGACCGTTAGAACGAAAGTTATAGAGACGGCAGAAAACATTCACCATGTCAATAACCAACTTATATTACAGCAACACTCTACATAAACCTACTAATGTTCTTTTAAATTAATTTTTAATAAAGAGTCCACATTCAATTGTTCAAGTAATCTTAAATAGACGCACAAAATCAAAGAAATAATCTGATAACCATTAAGAGGATCTTAAAATACTAGTGATTCATCCTTGCTCCTCTCCAAGCTTCTTTATCATAACATTAGATTGTCGGCCTCTGTGTTCAGGTCGTTGTGGAAAAACTCGCCAAATGGTAAACTCGCCATAGATGCGAGCCAAACGCGACACAGTCATGTGACTGTGTAAGTTAGATGTTTAGGACACTTTAGGTTTGCCAATGCGCAGTCCACTCTATGTTAGGTCTCTGATCTTTTCACGTGTAGGTTGGTTGGTATACATATATTTTCTGGCTTGTGTGCTTGGTCAGAGACCGCTATAAGCCTTCGTCAAGTAAGACACACGCAACACACACACACACACATACATGACAGGTGCTGCCATGTATCGCCACCTTCGCAATTTAGACAAGTCCCTGAAGGGGAGGGAAATGGTCTCCAGGGACCTGTACCCGTGGGAAACTGCGCAATAACCATCCACAGGACTTTCGGTCCCAACAGATTTAACGAGCACGTATTCCGCATATTCGGTGGGTCTTCAGTGGTACCGAGACTCGATCGCGACACCTCACGATTACGAAATCGAGATCTTAACCACAAAGCTCCCCATAGCCGATTAAGCTACCGATACTAACTACAACAATCAACATTGGGAGCATAAAGTAGATTTTTCTCCATTTAGCAAACTAGATTTCCCCAACAAGACGTCAGAGCTATATTTGATGCTGATAGGCTACCTATATCTCTCCGCAAAACCGGTTTACCGATTTTCGCATCTCCACGAAAAAATTTCACGAAAAATTTCCCACAGCCACAGCGGTTCCCCATGTTATTCCTATGGAAGTTCCGTGATCAAGGAGCACCGTGTGAAAGCACCTTTAGGCTCGTACTCTCAAAGTGTTCTCTTTGGCTACTCTAAAATGAGAAACTACCACAAACTAAACCAAAACAGTAAAAGCCCTAAACAAAGCTGTCAACTAGTAAGTAATTTTAAATAAAACTCAAACATATTTTTGAGCTAAAATTGTTATTGCTCAATTAAAATTTGATTTTTAACCTTCAATTATATTTAAATAAATTTTAAGTAAAAATAATCGTCAAGTTTCGTAATTTATGTTTATGTGACGATGTAGTATTGTCATTTACACTTTATGTTTTTCCTCTCGAGTAATAATCTCATTGATCAACAGGTACTCAGTATTTAGTATATGCTATTTTATTTGATAATAATACAATTTATTTCAACTTTGTTTTTAATCTACAGCTTTGCAATTTTAGCGAGAAAGATTTGATCTAATGTGAAATGGTTTAGTCGTCTGTTACATAACAGGACCAAAATATTAAATTGTTAAAACTTTGTGCTACGTCCATTAATGCATCAAAGAGTAGTGTAATTAAAAAAAAAACCTTGAGAAGTTTTAGATCGATTAAATATTTTTTTAGATTTTATCATATCTGAAATTAATAGTGGAAGATCATATGAAATTATCTTAAGTAATAAATAAACACTAAGGGATTTTATCTAAATCCATATGCTTGTCGATCTTTTTTTAAAGCCCACTTTTGTCCTTCACTAAGATAACAATACAGGGTGGTCCAAAAGTAGATTTATAGTTCATGCTGACTCAAATGTACCAATGGTATGAATTTCGGATCATTTAGAGCAGGTATTCGACATAGAAATGCTTAGTTTTGTTGGTTGGCTACAATTAAGTCGGACTACAGAGTATCGGATGCAAAGAGTAGCAATTTGTGGACTTTGATTGACTTAGCTTCAGTTTATTTATTGATGCTGGAGGAATAAGCAAATAATAACTCCGGAGTATGTAACTTCTAATCCAGCCATCTGCCAGTTATCCTATGAAACTATTTGTGCTTTTGTTTATAAGTGCAAGCCACTGCTGGAAATTTGAGGGTGGACCACCGGCGGTGGACACTTAAGACCTTCTGGAAGTTTGAAAATGCAAAGACCATGCTTATGATCTGGGAAAAATTAGTTTATTTTGCTTGTGCTATCCTGTCAAACAATTCTCTGAATCAGAGACGAGTTTGGTCTGCAATGCAACAGAGTTTGGAAGACCACCGACGACTTTGACACAGGAGAATGAGATGAATTGAGCCCTTAACACTTTTGCTATGAAGGATTTTTGTTTGCACATAATATGTGACAGGAATATCATTATCGAATCCTTAGTTGTGGGCGGCCTGGGTCATTTTTGTAGTGGAAGGGTTAATGCACAATCTACTGACTGAACAATTAGATCTGCTTTTAAAAAATAACTGTTGTTGTATGAATTACTGTAAACCTAACTAACTGTAAAAATACTTTTGGGCCACCCTTTACATCCTGACCCAATTCACTCCTCGACTTGTTAGACAAAAAGTGAGCTTCTAGGTAGTTCTAGTGCGGCAATAGCTCAAACTTATCTAACCAAAAGTTAGATTTTATTACGGTTTAGAGATCGTTTTTTATTAGCGCTTAATTCGTTATATTCTACAATTAAAACAATCTTTAGCAGTCAACTGACTAAACAACCAGACCTGATCTTGAAAAATAACTGTTGCTGTATAAATAATTGTATGTATCAAACTAACTATAAACCTACTTTTGGGCCAACCTGTTTTTTAGTTCTTGCATGAAATGTAAAATTGCAATTTCCTTAAGAAAAATATGTCATTAGAGAACCATTGAAAAAAATGTTTTCTGAACTGCCAAACTAAGAACTGCTCCCACTTTTTTACTTCCAGAAAACAGTATAATATCAGCTTGTTCCATTTTCTACCGTGGTGCAAATTTGGCCTCTAAGACTTCTGATTTTTTTTTACCAATTTATGAAATTTTGTATGTTTGAAATTAATACAAAAATATTTTTCAGATGAATGATGAACTGTTTAACTAAAAATAATCTGCCTTAAAATGTTAGAAAATAATGGAATTCATTCAAGTGATTACTATTTTTGGTAAGGATGCATTTACCATTAATACTTTAATTAATAAATTAATTTATAAACAGTTTTTAAAGTTAAAAAGTTTTTAAATTGCTATAGTATAGAGTATAGATCATGATTATATAGGTCGTAGAAATGGTGCAATAATTTTATATGTGCAAGTTTTTGAAGAACATAATCTAAAGCCAAAACCCTGTATACTTTTCTTTGCTTAATTGGACGAAAATTTACTTTGAAACGGTATTTTAGTAAACTATAAATATGCCAAAAGTTAAAATAATTAAAAAAGAACTGCTTTGTATAAAGCTTAATTCTTTTTTGTGTTTAAATTTTTTGTGATTTTTATGAGTTAAACTAAAAAAGATTTCGGGAAACTGTAGTTCAATTATGGAAGTAATTTTAATCAAATATGGACATGTAATTTTGTCTACGATGATGTCAAAACATTTTCTTGACCTATTAAGATTTAAACCATAGCTAATAAATTTCAAATTTGATTACTAGGAGTAACTTTTTACATAAAATCTTGCATAGATGGAACTAAAAACTATCTAGTTTTTAATTTGAAGCACAATATTGCGTATATTTTATTTTTATCAAGGATTAACATTCGAAAAATTATTGAAAATGAAAATTAGATAGGAAAGTCCAAGCTTTATGTTAAGTTATTCCTATTAAGCAATTTATTAGCAATTGTTTAAATTTTAACAGTCCAGGAAAATGTTTTTTGAACACACATGTTTTCCTTTAACACTATTGAAGCATTTTTATCTTAAAAAATGTATTTGTTCCTCTTTGCTGGCATCATAAATTGAATCACCAGTTTAATTTCCCATCAGTTAATCATCAGTTTAATTGAATCATCATAATTCAATCTATGATTTCTAGCATCATAAATAGAATAACTAGTATTATTTTTCATTTATCTCAAGCTTTTACTAATTAAAGATGTAAAAAAAATCCTGATGGTCAATATACTATATTTGGTTGATGTGAACTGTAGTGGTTCAAAAAGACGTATTATGACAGATACTGGGAACTTGTGTAGTCTATCAGGTCGAGGGCAGTAACAATAATTTTTGGATGCGTAAAAAATATGTTATTAAGTTGCCACTTTTAACTTAACTAAAAAAATACCTATTTTTGTCTTCATCTTTACTAGTTAGTCACCCAACTGAACTACACTGCTCAAAACAATTAGGGGAGCACTTTTTAATTCCAACTTTAACTTCACTCCCAACTTTTTAATTTTTGTCCTATAAATCTAAAATTTGTTAAATAGGTTCATTATGCATTCGAAATGAAATAGCAAAAAAAAGGAGAAAAAATCTTAAGTTTTTAATACTTAAATTTGAAGGGGGGAAATGGAATAATAACTTTTTAATAAATTCTAACAATAATTTTTTCAAAACTTTTTTTGTTAAAAATAGTTGAAATATATTTTTAAACATCTAAAAAATGCAAGCATGAAAAATTTAGGGTCAATTTATTTTCTAAGACTGTTTTAAAGTGAAATATATTTTACCATATTTTTCATATTTTTATTAACATAAAAAAAATTAAATTCTTCAAAATACGTTATTCTTCCATCTAACGATGAATCTAACAATACATAAGTGGCGAATTTAACTTGGTCAGAAAAAAATCACAATCTGATGATTCCCAAAGGAATTATTGGGAGCAAAAGGGTTTAAAACATGTGCTCCCCTAATTGTTTTGAGCAGTGTAGTATAGTGGTATGGCCCACTCGCTTGCCATACCACTATACTAGTTCAGTTGGGTGACTAACTCTTGCCATACCACTAACTAGTTCAGTTGGTGACTCGCTTGCCAAGCGAGTGGGCCTGGGTACGAATCCCAGGTAAAGCATGGATATTTGTGTTGCCCCGAGTACATGTGCGGAGAACGTGCTCGGTAAATCTGTGGGTCTGAAAGTCCTGTGGTCTGTCATAGCTCAGTTTACCACAGCTGCTGGTCAATTGGAGAAAATTGCCCCTCCCCTTCAGCGACATGCCTAAATTAAGGAGGTGGCGCCATCTCGGAGTAGAAGTCAGACATCCACCCCTCATGGGTACTCAAAGCCCTGTGCCAACAGATGCTACTGCAACCCTCTTGCATTCTAGGCTACAGCCTGGAGGCACACAACAACATCTTTACTAGTTAAATTAACTTCATTTTTAAACTAACCAATAATATGATTAAAAATAAGGTACCTGAAGTTAGAGGAATGATTTTAATTATCATACTCATTGCATCAATTTCATAGTTATAAATTATTGCATGATTAAATAATTAAGTAATATCATTTATTTCCTTTTATATTTCAGAATGACGTATTTCGACTTCAAACTGTGTTTCTTGGAACTTAGAATTTTGTATTTCTTTTGTATTTTTGCAATATATATATAACATTGCATTTCCTCGTGAAAAAAGTCGCAAGTAACACTTTCTTGCCTATGTTCATCAGATTCTTTATGGTTGTCCAACTCTCTCTATGGAATTTTACACTGTATCAAGCCTCAAAAAACATGTTCTTATTCAGGGAAATCTACAGCTTCATGTTTGTAGCCAATGTAACTTGACGTTTCCAAATGACTGGTGCTTACAAGATCACATACTTACACATGCAGTAAAAGTGTTTCATCCCTGTCAGGTTTGTGGCTTGAAATTTTTTGAAGAATCCAACTTAAAAGAACATTTACAAACTCATACAGTGCAAACACCTTATGAGCCAGATACCAGCGGCATTGTTTTTACCAATAAACCAAATTTGCAGTATCACATTGTGAAGAACCTTGGTCAATCACCTGCTGTTGTGTTTACCAATGAGCCGAATCTACAATACCACATTGTCCACAGACTCCATGAACAAGATACACGTGGTATTGTGTTTACCAATGAACCAAATCTACAAAATCGCATCGGGCACAGAATTCATGAGCCAGATACAAGTGGTGTTGTGTTTACCAATGAACCAAATCTACAAAATCCCATTGGACACACACTTCATGAACAAGATACACATGGAGTTGTGCTTACCAATGAACCAAATCTACAAAATCCCATTGGGCACAGAATTCATGAACAAGATACTCCTGGTGTTGTGTTTACCAATGAACCAAATATACAAAACCACATTGGGCACAGAATTCATGAGCCAGATACCCCTGGTGTTGTGTATGCCAATGAATCATACATACAAGAACAATTACCAGCACAAACCACACAGACACTTAATAAAAGTTCTACACATAGCCAGGTGTTTGGTAATCAATCAGATTTACAACAGAATTTCCTGAGTAACTCTGTTCAGATTCTTCATAATAAAGATACATCTATTGAGTTTGACAATCAGCCACAATCTGTTCACAATTGTGGTACATGTGGTGTGGTTTTTGCTGATAAAAGGCATTTTCAAGAGCATTTGCTAACTCACGTGGCTCAGACTCTTCATAAGTGCAATGAATGTGACTTGGTGTTTACAGATGAACTAAGTTTACAGAATCATGTATCAATTCATGCAGAAGAAGCAACTAATAAGTGTGGGACATGTGACATGATCTTTGCTGACACACCAACATTTCAAAAGCATTTACTTAACCATGTTGTGAACACTATACATGATTCTGAAGAGAGCAACATGTTTCCAGATATACCTTTTCCTTTAAGCAGGTGTGATGAGAGCAATATGTTTCGTGATAAACTAAGTTCTCAAGGAAACCTGGACCAGAGCAACATTTGCCCGAAAGAACTGAGAACTCTACACAAATCAGGTAAAGCCAGGTTGTGCTCTGAGAAACTAAATGCATTACACAACTCTGATGAGAACAAAACTGATGATAGCGACAAATGTCTCAACGAGTCTGTTATTCTACATAACTTCAACACTGATAATAGCAATTTGTGCCTTAATAAACCAATATCCTTACACAACTCCGATGATAACAACATGTCTCCTGAGGAACAAAGCTCGTCACTTGATGCTGAGGATAGCAACATGTGCCATGATGATCAAAGTTCCTTACTTGACTCGGATGATAGCAACATATGCCATGATGAACCTAGTCCCTTACATGTCTCGGAAGATATCAAAAACTGTCATGATAAACCAGGCTCTTCAAACTACTCCCATATTCTGATGCGAGTGATGAAGGAGCCCCCTGTTGATCGAAGTCACTTACAAGGCCTAGACGAAAGCAATGATTCTCTTTTTGACTCTCTTTTTCCTGATCAACTTAACAGTATGACACGTCAAACCAAGATCAAAAATAATTCTTCCAGTAACAAACTAAAAGATAAACAAAATTCCCCTTTTGACTCTCTTTTCTCATATCAGTTGAACAGTAGGACAAGTCAAACAAAGGTCATTAATAATTCTTCCCGTAACACACTAAAAGATAAACAAAATTCTCTTTTTGACTCTCTCCTCTCTGATTACCTTAGCAATACGAAAAGTCAAATAAAGATCATTAATAATTCTTCCAGTAACACACTAAAAGATAAACAAAATTTGCTTTTTGACTCTCTTTTCTCTGATCAGGTTAATAGAAGGACAAGTCGAACAATGGTCATTAATAATTCTTCCAGTTTGCAAGTTGATTCAGAAACTTCCACTGTGACCTGTGAAACAGTTAGGCAGAAAATCCCTAATGAGATAGTAACGCAACCATGTTTGCTTACAGACATGGCTCCTATGTCTCAGAGGATAGATGAAAGAGTATTTACTTATGATTCTGAATCGCAGGATTCTGATTTAGAAGATGAGTCTGATTCACAAGATCCCTTGGACATTGCCAACAAAATTCTTTCTTCAGAATCTGATATAAATGTTCATAAATGTGAAATTTGCAATCAACAATTTCGTCGTAAATGTGCCTTTGAAAGTCATCTTAAAATGCATACAGAACAAAAGTTTGAAGATTTATCACAAGAAGAACATTATTCTTCCAAAGGTGCCAATAAACTTTTTCATCATAAAGGAAATTTCAACACCCCTCTTTCTGTCCAATTTCAACTGTACTCCTGTAAAATATGCAAGATGGTATTTGCTCATGAAAGTACTCTGAAGACACACTTCTTTACACACAGTGAAGAAGAAATCAAAGCTGTGACTCAGAGGAGAGATGAAAATGAACTTTCCCATCATTCTGAGTCACAGGATTCTCATTCCGAAGAAGATGATTCTGATTCACAAGATGCCTTGGACATTGACACTGATCTGTCTTCAGGATCTGAGAAAAGTTCCCTTGCTTGTAAAATGTGCAATCAGCAGTTTAGACGTAAATGTGCTCTCGAAAGTCATATCAAAATGCATGCAGATGAAATGTGTGAGGACTTACTAACTTTAGAACCAAGCCTGCCTGAGCGCAATGCTTTACAACTTTATCCGTGCAATATTTGCAACAAACAGTTTGCTTTCAAGCGTTTTCTCAGAGACCATCTTCGAACTCATATGGGAGAAAAATCTTATTCCAGAAAACGCGACAGTAAACAGCCATATTGTATAGGGAACTTCAGCTCCCCTCTTTATGTCCACTTTCAACTTTACTCCTGCAAAATTTGCAACAAGAAGTTTGCGTATGAAAGTATTTTGAAGACACATATGCTTCATCACACTGAAGAAGAAATAAAATCCATGAAATAATTGCTTCTTATTAGAGAGCTTCATCTGCTGAACAATGAGATTCTTCAGAAGGGACATCCATAAATTACGTGATGCAATTTTGATAAAATTTTTACATTCCCTCTTCCCTGCTAACGTTTCGTGATATTTGTCCCCTGCCCCCATAATCTCACGTCAGAGTTTTCAAAATTCATATTTTTTTATTTGACACTTTTGATGCTCAGAAAACTTCGAAATACGTAATAATTCAACACCAACCCCAAACTTGGATAGTCCAAACAGCAGGTGGAAAACGAGGGAAGTACTTAAAATTCACATGTGATGTGCATTTTGTCTACTTTTTTTGTGATGTGTGGATATACTTTGAACACATGTCTTTTGGTCCAATTGAAACTAATGGTGAAAACTGGAAGAAACAAACACCAATCAAATCTATATATAAGTGTGAACTGTTTATTTTCCCTAACACTAATAATAAGTATGATTCGGAAAGCCACACAATAAATATTATCGTTTAAGATTTTGGCAACTTTAAGATAAGAAACAAATTTTTACTGGAATTTAACTCGATTCTTTCGCACATATATTACTTCAATTTTTTTTTTTTTTTTGCTCATTAAAATCATGTGATATTCTGATATTTGTTGAGACCCCACACCCCTAAACACGCCACCTAATTATTTATGAATGCCCCCAAACTGAAAGTTAATTTCTGACTGGCTAATCATCATTCATATACCAGCCACCCAACTCAATAATTTTGATATCTAACATTGGTTACACATTGAAACAAGTGCCTTAACTTAAGATATGCATTAATTTAAATGGAACATATTTTCGTATTTTATATTAAATATTTGTTTAATTAAAACGCAGGTAATTTCTTATTTTTGTTACTTACTGACTTATTCCTATATTTACTCCTGAGTAAATTTTTTTATTTCAGAATTTATGAAAAAAAAATTTATACTGTTAGGTTTTTTACCATGTATTTAAAATTTATTAATGATTGCTCTTAAAATTTTACAAATTATAAAAAAAATCATGTTCTAATTGTTCTTTTGTAAACAGTAACTATATATTTCTATGTTTTTAATAAAAATAAATGAAAGTTGTTTCATATCAATTTTTCACTAAAAGAATATTTCATTATAGTCACTGATTCATTAGTGCTTGAAAAATGGTTCTTAAAGACCCCCTCCACTCCCCTGTATTATTACAATTGTAACATTTATTTAGGGTTACCAGGTCAAAAAAGCAAAACACAGGACACTTATTTTGAAAAAGCAGGACACATTTAAAATCGAGACAAAACCTTATTATTAGCACATTAAACATTATCACATTATATTATTTAAACATTATTATTAGCATATTTTTCTACAGAACAACAGCCGCTAACTAAATGCCTTTTAATTTAGAGCTATGCATAAAACACGTTTTGGACTAAACTAAAAAAGTAAGCATCACATTTTGAAATGTATACAAATTTCTTTAAATATCTTCAAAATTAATTAAATTTTAAAAAATACGGACATTTGTGGATTTTTGAAAAATAATTACGGACGGCAGGACAGAGCTTCTAAATACGGACGTGTCCTGCTAAATACGGACGTCTGGTAACCCTACATTTATTTCAATCAAAACATTTGAAAAGGACAAATCTTGAATGCAGCGGTAAGTCCTTTTTGCCATTGATAATGCTGCATGCAGTGCTACTGCTATTCCATGACAATTTTAAAAAAATTCCAAAAACACTTCACAGTAGTGCTAGAAGTCTGGGTAGGACGCGGAAAGACGAGTCTTCGCTCTTTACAAGTAAATGGCCATTCATCCTCTTACTTCTATAGCCAGTAAAATACGTCCCCCTGCCCACCTTTTTGGGTTTATTTAGCTGCTTTCCACTTGTAACAGAAGAGGAAAAAACAATATTTATCTTTCATACTTTCCCATGTTCGGGCCCGAGTATCGCCAAATTAACTGCCGACCTATAAACGGCCCGTGCATCCAAAAATGTCCGACGAATAACACCGCGCACGTTAAATATGCTCCAAAGTCCCAACGCTGCTTCGATGTCGCCCTTAACGGTTACGTTGGGTGCCTACTCAGGTGTCGGCTCGTCATTTGACTGTGGTTCTAAATTACGACGCCCGTCGGCAATAGCCCTCGATAGTGCGACGATTATTCAAACCTACCTTTCATTCCTTCAGTTGTTTTCATTTAGCAACTAAACTACTATTTACTACTATTACCACCCCACAGTAAAAACCTTCGGAAATCGAAAAATAACTGACGAGAAAACGCGAAGCGCCCTTACTCCTTCATCGAAGACGTCCCATAAAGGGGTTAACTTGGACCGGAAGTCCTCGCCGTAAAACTGGAATAAAAACCTTGAATATATACAGATTGATTATTCTTCAGCTGAACATTTCCGGATATTAAGGGTGCTAATCACCCCCATTCCTCGTCCTCCTTCGATCAAGCTTGCTAATGGTAAGTCTATGGGGAAAAATGGTTTTTATTCAAAAAAAAAAAAAGCAAAGAAATTATAGGACTATTTTGATGCGGTATTTTTTAAATTCATAAAACTCCAATAAAATTGTACTTTTAGAGGTTATTTTTTTAAAAACGTTATTTACCTTTTTTTAATAGAAAAAAAATTTAGATTAAAAAAAAAGTAAATAGCGTTTTCCTCTAAAGGAGCGTTTTCCTCTATAACCTCTACTAAAGAAACCGCATCAAAATATTCCTATAATTTCTTTTCTATTTTTTTTGGAATAAAAAACATTTTTCCCCCATAGACTTACCATTAGCAAGCCCGATCGAAGGAGGACGGGGAATGGGGGTGATGAGCAGCCTTAATTGTTAAATGCTTCCTCTGAAAACTTTAAGTTAAAATTAATTAAAATATGAAGGGGTTGTTTAACGCCGTGAATGTGAATGACTACAGCGGTCTCTTGTTTTCATTTTTTTCGTCTTTAATTTCTTTGGTTTGGTATTCGAAAATTAGTTTCTAAAATTTTTTTAATTGTTAAATTTTAATTATAGCCAACTTCTTTCTTGGCTGTTGGTTGTTCAAATTATTTGTTTTGGACGGCTTGCATAGCAAAAAAAGTTTCTTCTTATCTATGACGGTCTTTTTTTAGAGTGAAACCGAAACAACCAATGAAATCGCACGAAACGGAAAAATGAACACAAGAGCTCTACATCATCTGAAACTTTCCCATAGCTTCTTTGTAATCAGGGAAATCTTTGAAATTGGGGTACTTTCACTCTATATTTATATATTATAATTCATTTTTCGAAAACTAATTTTTTTTAAAAAATGGGGTTTTTTTTTTAAGTGGTGTAAGCGTTTTATCAATCAGGTCGGTCTATCGACTAATGAGTGGGGTTCGAGTCAAAATTAATTCTGCTTTAGATTACCATGAAAGATAAATTTCATTGAAAGAGTTTGAATGGTGATACTGAAATACATTTCAATAAACATGATCAAGGTCATTTCGTGACTTTTTAAAACTCGCATATACTGCTTGTGAAAAAAATAGGGTAGTTTAATTAAATTCCAGTTGTTAACAAACACTAAAAGGAAAATTACTAATAATTCATAATTATGAAGGAAAATTTGGTATGTGATTTGGAAGGCATGATATTCGAATTTCAAAAAAAAAAAAAAACTTTCCTAGATGGCGCTTTTTATCAACACTCAATCTTTGTTTATCAAATTTTTGAAATTAAGATAAAGAAGCTCATTTTTTGGATGTATTATTGTTTAGAATCTAGAGCTATTCCAAATACTTAAAGACTAACTAAGAACGGTAAAACTGAGAACTAGCTATATTCCACATCAAGTAATTTTTCTGTTGCTGTATTTTGATAAGAACTACTTCAAGCGTACACCTTGTTTGATCAAGAGAGTAAGAAAAAGTAATATTTAAAAACAAAATAAATGTTTACCACTTTTTTCAAAATAATAAAAAAAATATTTGTCTAGAAATGTAATTTTGTCGTTGTAACTTGATCGATGTTAATTTTCCTTTATCAAATACTAGCCTTTCTAACATACGAAAAGCTGGTATCATAATCTTTCAAAGCGTCTTATAAGCTTGTCATTATGCAGGCGATCTTTCGTTATTTAATGGCCGCATTTAGGCGGCCTTCGAATGTCGGTCTTGCGCTTCACTTACTAAAAGGGCGATATGCAAATCATGGCAAATTAGCATTTTAAAAACTTCTATTTGGAACAAATAAATATGAAAAAAGTTACTTTAAATTAGCATTTAAGAGCGTAGACCGTAGAGAATTTTCAAAAGAAACTTCTCTTGGGAACAATTTTACTTTCAATGCCAATTTTCATATATTTTTCAATAAAAAGAATTTCTACTTCTTAGGGTATTGCTGGGTGATTATAAAGAAACTTTGCCAACATCTGCGCTTCTAGAGTCCGTTCCAGTTAAGAGGATTTATCAGCCAACTTTATTTGGATTCTGACTCGCCAGGTGGCGTTACAAACTTTCGCCAAATGATACGTCTTGCGATTTAAAAAAGGGGATACGTTTCTCGTTCTGGTGAGTGGTGCACGGCGAGATTTCATCGCAAGATAAAGAGGATTTGATTGTAATCAAGGGTTGACTAACGAATACTGGTTCCGGTACACGTACACTTTTGATAATCGGGACGATTTCTGGAAATTTATTATTTGTGTTGCTTGGTTATTTCTCTTTCATTTAATTTTTTTATTTGTTTAATAAGTTATATTTATTTTGTAAATCTTACGATCTTTCAGGAAGCAATTTCTTTTTTGGTTTGCACTTACTAATACATTATTTTCTATTTAAAATTATCAAGATGTGATACCACTACGATTAAAAATGTACAAAGCATAGTTTAATCTTTTATGTAACTTTTTATCTACTCCACATATAAGTAAATTTTTATATGAAATTCTATAAAATTTACTTATTATTAAACAAATTTTAAAATTTATGCAACTTTAGCCAAAACTAAAATAAATGATAACAAACATAAAACTATTTGAACACATTGGGATTTGGCTTGCGCGCCTAATTTTGAGTTAAAAATTGAAGAAATGACCAAGAAAATGACTTTATATTGTAGAAATATGTACAATCGAAGACTTATACCTAAATTCTGAGCTCAATTTTAATAAGAAATTATTTTAAGAGCTTTTTTTTCTAAAAAAAATTTATAAACGTTTTAGAAAAAAGCTCTTAAAATAATTTCTAATTAAAATTGAGCTTAAAATTTGGTGTAAGTCTTTGTTTGTACAAATTTGTACAATATAAAGTCATTTTCTTGGTCATTTCTTCAAATTTGACCTCAACATTTCACGCGCAAGCCTAATCCCAATGTGTTCCAATAATT
The DNA here is from genome assembly GCA_023701765.1 of Hylyphantes graminicola. NCBI lineage: Eukaryota > Metazoa > Arthropoda > Arachnida > Araneae > Linyphiidae > Hylyphantes > Hylyphantes graminicola. The sequence continues at coordinate 28,517,503 of CM043112.1, forward strand.
TTATGTTTGTTATCATTTATTTTAGTTCTGGCTGAAGTTCCATTAATTTTAAAATTTGTTTTATAATAAGTAAATCTTATAGAATTACGTATAAAAAAATTATACTTTTATATTGAGTAGTTAAAAAATTACATGAAAGATCAAACTATGCTTTGTAATACCTTCCTTCCACATTTTTAAGACTCCTATGATCCCTTAAATCTAGTTTCGTACTTTAATTGTTGGCGTAGCAATCTTTATGTTTGTTAAAACTAATGGCATACTAATGCAAAAGTAGAAACCCCAATGTATAATGAATCTGTCGTATTAGTAGTTTAAAATTCAATAATAAGGTCAGCAAGATACAAACAAACGTGGGTTTATGGTCTCCAAAAACATCTGCAGGAACCTTTTGTATTGCTAGTGACAGTTTGTCAATTTGTTCATTCGGTTGCTCTTGTAAATTAGACACTGAGTCTCTTTATTACAAGCCTTACTCCCGCCACTAATCTGTACATTCGTTCTGAAAGAAGCTTTCTACATTGCACACCTTTGGAGCCGGGAAATCTTGACGTGTTTTTTGCAACTTTTCAAGGCCTCTAAAATAGCGTCGGACTGCGTGATTGGCACATTAAACTTTCAGTACTCTGCCATCAAACGAAACATGTTCTTGATTCTCGTCGAAATGCAAGGGTATTATAATAACATTAACTGCCACCTATAACCACTTCCGCACAAGATTTATAACTTCAGAACAAATATAGCCTAACCCAGCATTCAGTTACAATTTGAATCTTCAACTCTAAAAATTGGCCACTATAATTACATTTTTTCTTCCGCAAATTAAATAAATAATATTTATAGTTTGCTAAATTTATTTGCAGAGTGAAGAATAATTATGTAAAATTGAACGAGTCACATCCTGTAGCATCCTTTCCGTGATCTTTGGCAATGATTTGAAAATCTCACATTAAATTACACGAGATTCTTGTAATTAAATAACTATCAATAACTATAATATTTGAAAAAAACTGATATATCCAGAACATTTGGCAATGATAAACATGAAAAAACTCCAAATTGCACTGATAATTAAAGGAATTTAATTGTAAAATAATACCAATTAGCTCTTTAAGCAAAAAAAAGTAACACTGTGAACCACTTTCTTTGTAAACAAATATAATAAACATTAAAAAAAATCACATTGTGGTATATTTTTATAATGCCATTCCAAATCGATTTACAAAGAAAAAATTAATGATCCTTAACACTTCAAATAAGGATTTTCGTGATATTGCTGATGTGGCAACAATAATTTAAATGACTAAATATTAAATTCCAATGCTGCTTTAATGGGTCGTTCGTCGACATGACAAGATGACAGATGTCCGTATGGACAAACAGAAGAACAAAAAGTATGAAGTTAGGTCCCTGCTGTCCTATCTTTCGATGACAAAAATGATTCTTAAGATCTGATGGATAGAACAGATTTCGTCACCGAAGTAAGGACAGACAGACGGGCCACTTTGGGAAGACTACCATGTCAATACCTTTTTTTCTATTAAAAAAATGTTTCGAATTTTAAAAAAGATTATAATATTCTAAAGATAGAAAAGATTCTAAAGATTAAGAAATATTCTAAAAATAACGTCAGGGCTTCATCCTCATTGACTATACATCCCAGGACCCCTCCCTAAACATTTTTTAAATAAACGTTTATATTTCTCCCTTCAATAAACCCACAGACTACGACCGTCATTTCAGAAATGGTAAACCAAAGGTCACCAAGTGATTCGATTGAATAACTCGTCAAATATTCAGCCAAATGTAACAAAAACTAAGATTTAGGGTTTATGAGGATTCTTAATATTTCTAAATTATAAAATTGGGTGCTGCCATTGGAAATTTTAAAGTTAATAGCATTTTTAATATGAACACGGCTCCTTATGCAATTTTTTTGTCCTGCAATTAACTCATGATGTTATATAAACACAAAGTCAAAAAGGTTCTATAGGATGACTAACGTTCGAAATAATCACTAGTGGGAACTTTTTCCACAGCTGTACATATCCAAATCGCTAAAAGTATCCAATCGCCAATAGCCCTCGTGTAGCTCTAGTGCGACGATAATTTAAACCAAATCTAATCTAAAAGTATCCAACCTATACTACAACTAAAGTAATCAAGTTTAAAAGTCGCCCGAAATTCTTTGACTGGATTTATAATGAGCTCCGCCCACTTTTCCATGTGGTTTAGGTTTACAGTTTGAACGATTTAGATACTGGCGTTTTTTCCTTCTACGATTTGGCGACATTTATTTTTGTGTGTCATCAAATTTTAAAATCATAGATTCTCGTTTGTTATGAACGTTTTTGTCATAAAAAGTACTTGAAATGTAAAAGCATCATTTAAATTCTGTATTGATATACACAGATAATGCATGAGGGAATTATTTAAATTAATAATAAATCTTTTTAATCAATTAAGCCAAGTTGTCCTACAGATGTCGCCACGATTCTCAAAATGAAGCTTTTAAAAAAATTAATAATTAAAAAACTGATTGATATTGTTCCTTCAAATCTTTTTTAAATTGTCTTTCATCCCTATTTGCGTATCTGGTGCAAACAGATCATACGTTTAAAATATACTTTACAAGAAACTGTGATTTGAAAAATAAAGCATTACGTGTATAGGACTGACAGTCCCTCTTAAGATTACTTGAACAATTGAATCTTTATTAAAAATTAATTTAAAAGAACATTAGTAGGTTTTTGTAGTGTTGCTGTAACACAAGTTGGTTATTGACATGGTTAATATTTTCAGCCGTCTCTATAACTTTCGTTCGAATGGTCCGATTTTTTTTTTAAAAAATCATATTTTTATTAATTTTTTTTTGAAATATTGCTTTCTCCTTTATTTCACCTGGAATAAATAAACTTTCTAAAACACATCCATCAATTACAAATTCAACAAATGCTGTACTTTTTAAATATAAATAACTCAAAAACTACGATTGCAAAAACAAGTTTCTTTTTGTCCAAACTGTACAAAAAATATTCTACTTCTAAACTGTCAATGTTCAGACCATTGATTTAATTGACTTGGCCCAAAAGATTAATTATAATTAAATTCTAACAGCGTTGACTTAATCATGAATATGATTCTTCAGTTTTAAATAGCTTTTAGAATAAATTCCCTCGATAGAAAGTATAGTTTATGAAGAACACAATAACTAAAAGTATGCAGAACTAAATAAATTTTGCCTGTGAAGTGTGACAAATCCTTTTTCATACCCCTCTTTACAATTAGGAATTGCTCAAGCATTTGGCATCTTGCACAAAACGTTACTGAATTAAGAGTATAACATTCGCGATCATTAACATGCCCAGAGATTAAAATAATGTAATTAAATATTTATTATAAAAGCCAAAAGAGAAAAATAAGAACTAGCGCAAAAAATCGTCTGCAAAAACATTAAAAAAAACACCAAGCGGCTGTGATTGGTAGAAAGTGACTTTGAAATCGATGCAAGTCACCACTTCGGCTTGCCAGCTGATCTTTAGGTCTGCCGACAATTTGGAATAGTTCGTAACGAAACGGTAGCATTAAGTTGCCATATGTAGCAACCTTTCTAACGCTTTGTGATGTAAAGGACATAATGCTAATTTTGAAGGGATGGCGGTTTTTGAGAAAAAAAACCGGTTTTCCGGCTGCCGTCGGTTTTTTTTCCCTAAAAAAAACGGTTTCTGGTTCAGACCGGCCTCATAAAAAGCCGTTTTTTTCCTGTCAATACCGGGGCCAAAACACCGTTTTTTTTCAAAAAACCGGTTTTAGTTTCCCATCCCTAAGCTGCTTTACTATTGAAGCGCAGTCCATTCTATTTTATGTCTCTGGGACTGCCAGCAACGGCAGCAGTTTCTCCAGACATGTTTTCGCTTCGAAATCTGAGATCAGAATCGATACGGCAAAGAGATCGATCTGATGTGATTTTGCCGGAAAAAAAAACTACCAGTAATCGTATTAAATAATAGAGAACTTATAAATAAAAAAACAAGAAATTACTGTTCAAATTCAGTTCAAGTTTATCAAAAGTACATTTTTCCTACTAAGGGAAGAGTGCGGTAGTTTAAATCATAGATTTAAAAATCTCCGAAGCGGGTATCTGGCCGTGGAGGGTAACTTCAGGCCACGCGCCGGAAAGAGGACTAATGTACAGATCGTGTTACAAACCTCCTTTTTGACAATTGCCTCTTCCTTTCAGTCGTTTTCGAAAAATATGAACCCCGGAAAAAAGTTATTCAATAATTAAAATGTAATAGGTTTAATCACACCGCCAGAAATTGCCTTATGTCTCCGAGGTGCCTCAAGTGTGCGGGCGAAAATGAAACCAGCTCCCAAGATCGAACACACCCAAGCAGGGCCTGATTTCCGGCAGGGCAAACGGGGCAATTGCCCAGGGCCCCCATTTCAAGGGGGCCCCCACATTTTCTTCATGAACATTTATGCTCAATACAACTGCACCAAACTTTTTAATCTAAAGTAAACAAAAAAAATTAAATTCATGAACAAATGTTTATACTCCTAATTAATCAATTCATAAAAATAGTTCATTTAGGGCATGCTTTAAAAATTAATTACTTCGGCTTTTTTGTTGGTAAATACTGTAAGATAAGAAAATACATTCAAATATTTTATCGAGGCATGTTTTGGGGCCTCCAAACTTGCTCGTCCCCTGGACCCCTTAAGTTGTAAGTCGGGCAATGCACCCAAGTGCATTAACTGCAATGAAGTCGGACGCATCGCCGAATACTTCCAATGCCCGAAATTCCCCAAGACCCAGAAACAACGGGACGCGGAAGGAACTCAGAGAATACAGGCCGAGGCAGTAGCAGTTGGAATGACTGCAGTTAATGCCACTGGGTTCCCCCAGCAACAGACCTCTTCAGAAGGATTCCCTGCCCAACGCCGCTCCTAACACAACCAGACCCGCATCTCTGCAGCTACAATCCCCAGCCTCCCATCAGTCAACATCCCAGATGATACTAACCAACTGCTCTCTAATTTGCAATAAGTCATGGAATTCAAACCCTCCCCCCCCGTCACAAATTCACCCATCCCACTCATTAATAATGTCAGAAGGAAAAACGTAAAATGATTTATGTTTATACTATAAGCAAAAACTATAATATAGAGTGGTAAAATTTAATGATTATAATATGCCTATAACTAAAAGTAAATAGTTGATAAAAAGTGCCATCTATTAGTACTTACTTTAAATAGTTTTTATGTTTATTGGTTTCTATGTAAACATATAATCTTATACATGAATATCACGGTGTAGTTCCTAATAGTTTTTGCTACCAAAACTCGTTATTCACATGTACTCTTAATACTTAGCACTTCTAAAACGCACTTTTAATATGAAGTTCTTACTACCAGTACTCGTAGCGTAACTATTCATAACCAAAGTACATTCTTCCTCTTCCGGGAAGAGTGCGGTAGTAAATATAAATTCCTTTTACCTTCTTCCCTACGGATGCTTCTCTACTATTTGCAAGGGTAGACGCAAGCCCAAGTTGGCCTTGTTACGCTTTCCAGGATGCCCTTGTTGCTTTAAGGGGATTCAGTATGTTGTATATCGGTAATGTTAAATTGGCCAATTGCAATGTACCTTTTCAGAATAACTACTGATCAGATCATCTTAAAATTTTCTGTATGTGTTATACCTAGCTTAGGGTACGCTCTCAGTGAGACTGGTTTCCTGGTTTCTGAAAACCTGCTCCAATCTGAAGTAGCGCGAGTAAATTGTCTGAACTGGTTTCTTGTCCTTACCTGCTCATGATAGAGCAGATTTTCAATCAACCCAGCTTATCCGAAAAGAGCGGTCTGAGCGCCACCTGCCTAAACAAACTCGCTGTTTACAGTGTTCTGTTTATACATATATAGTGATTTTCCTTCCCTGATTTCTAATTCTCCTGCATTTTTATACACTACTCAAAACAATTAGGGAATTTCCATTTCAATATGATTAAATTTGGAATTATCGGTTAAGCTCGCACTTATTTCAAATAAGTTTATAGAAAAATGTATGGGATATTCGATTAAAGTTATATTTTCTTTTTGGTATAGTTAGATAGAAGGAAGAATCATGTCTTTTGAAGATTAAATAATGTTTGTTTTATTTAAATAAGAATATGAAAAACATGGCAAAATAAAATTTACCCTGAAACAAATTTAATAGTTGTTTATTTTAAAATGAAATAAATTGATTCTAAATTCGTCACTCCTGTATCTTTAGTTGCTAAAAAATTGTTTTTTTTTTAAAACTAGTTTTACCAAATAAAGTTTTGAAAAAAAATTATCGTTAACATTTATTCATAAGTTATTACTCCATTTTTGTTCTTTAAATTTTAGTTTTTCTAAAATTGTAGCAAAAATAAGCAAAGTGACCCCCTAATTGTTTTAAGCAATGTACTCATTCCATGGTTTTATACGAAGATGAATAGTTAATTTTGCTTTTACCTTTAGAAAGCCTACAGTCAAATATAAAACCAGAAACAAAGTATGCTGTTCATCATATAATTAAAGGTCGAGCTAAACTTGGCAAATATTACCCGTTACTTCCGGAATTGAGAGAAGATCCTTCAAAATTTTAAGAATATTTTTGGATGGAACCCTCTACCACCTTCAACTACATTTTGAAAATGATTGAAGGCAAATTAATCAAAGAAAAGTGCAACTTTCGCAAAACAACATTCTCCGTATCCATTGCAGCCAAATCAAAATAACCTCAGAATTGCCGCACTACGTGACCAAAATAAGAGCGGAAATCCGAAAACCAGAATGAATATTTCATTCCTGAGAAAACCAGAAGCTTATTTTCTGATCGCCAGGTCGACGCATGCGCACTCACTGGAAAGTAGTAATCTGGTTAGAGCAGGTTTTCGGATTTCAGGAAACCAGTCCCATTGAGAGCGTACCCTTATATATTAATCAGAAGTTAAAGTTTTTTTTTTAAATAACTGTCAGATTTTTTTAAATAAAATAAGTTTTAAGGTACCCAAAAAATCATGAAATTTTTCACTTTTTTTAACCATAATTTTTTTTTCACTTTAGTTTTATTAAAATTTAAAACCTCAGATTAATATATACCATGTATTATATCATATAAAAAAAGTTTGCGAGAAAACATGGCATAGTGTTTGAGAAAAGGTACATCGAAGTTCAAAAAATCAAGTTCTGAGAAAAACGCGTTTAAAGTTTTTATTGTTAACACCCATTTCCTTACGAAGCCATGACATTAAAATGGGTTTTAATGTCAAAAATATTTTTCCAATCGTCTTGATACTTTGTTTGTGACATTATTAATAAAAGTTGTAATAGTATTTTAAGCCAATAATTCTTGTTTTAATTTTTTTCACTGATTTTGGGGTACTGAACCCCTTTAACCAACTACTTTCTAATCTGCAATATGTCATGGAATTCACCCCCCCCCCCCCCGTCACTAATTCTCCCATCCCACTCATTAATTGTGTCAGAAGGAAAATCGTCAAATGATTAATGTTTATACTATAAGCAAAAATTATAATATACAGCGGTTAAGGTTCGTGGTTAATAAAAGCGCCATCTCGTGGTGATAATTTTAAATAATCTCTACTTGATGTTTGAACTCCTATGTCCATTAGCCTTCATTCAAAAATAATTTTTTATTTCTGATAGTTATTCCTTCAAAGCTCACCAAATCATTATTTTTTAACCGGTCACCCTGTACTTTTTTTAATGCCAGTTATCATAGTAAGAATAGAAACATATAAATTAAAAAACAATCTTGCCATTGCGAAAAGTCGTGATGCTGCTATCAAAAAACATTCTTCCTACACTGGGAGGAGTGCAGAAATTATTATAATAGATGGTACCATAAAAAGTAAGCTTACTGATCGTGTCGCCGCTATCTCCTCCGAGAAAGGAGCATGGGACGTCTAAAGCAGGGGTTCAGGTCTGGGTCTCTAGTAGGCTACAGAAAAGCAAAATTAAAATGCACTGGAGAGTCCAGTCTATTAGGTTTTCGCCTTGCATGCGGAAGGTCCCAGGTTCGGGCATCGCCAAAATAACTGCCGACCTATAAACGGCACGTGCAGCCAAAAATGTCGAGGGAGTTAACGTTAAATATGCTCCAAAGTCCCGATGCTGCGTACGATGTCGCACTTAACGGTGAGTTCATATATTCAGGTATCGGCTCGTCAACTGACTATGGTTCTAAATTGCGACGCCAATAGCCCCCGTGTAGCTCTAGTGCGACGATAATTCAAACTAAAAGTAAATAGTTGATAAAAAGGGCCATCTAGTAGTACTTACTTTAAATAGTTTTTTATGTTTATCGGTTTCTATGTAAACATATAATCTTATACACATGAATATCACGGTGTAGTTCCTGATAGTTTTGCTAACAAAACTCGTTATTCACATGTACTCTAAACACTTAGCACTTCTAAAACACACTTTTAATGTGAAGTTCTTACTACCAGTTTTTATTACAAAAACTAAATTTAAGGAAAAAAAAGTCATAACAAAGGGCTCCGTAGGCGTAACTCGTCATAACCAAAGTACATTCTTCCTCTTCCGGGAAGAGTGCGGTAGTAAATATAAATTCCTTTTACCTTCTTCCCTGCGGGTGCTTCTCTACTAAATGCAAGGGGAGGCGCAAGCCCAAGTTGGCCTTGTTACGCTTTCCAGGATGCCCTTGTTGCTTTAAAGCTTCACACTTTTTACTTTCTACTCACGTACAAATATTTTAGGGTTATGTTTTATAGTTATAACCTCGACATTTTTTAAAACCTCCCCACAAACAATTAACATGTTAATTAGTCCGGAGATTGATCTGGTCCGACAGAAGGAGATCCAATTATCAGTTTGGTTACAGTATCAGTCACTTATTTCTATTTAAAAAAAAATTAAGTTGAACGAGAGTCAATACGATATTGGAGTTCTTTTTAAAAAAATTCAAACTTATCTAGAAGGTATTTTAGTAATTTATTTTGAAGCCATTTTGCATTGAAAATAATGTTAAAATAAAATGTTAACTACAAATAAGTGATACGGCCTTGTTTGCATTTATAGCACAAAAAATGAGGGGTTTTTTTTTAGCATAAGTCGTATCTCTCAGTAATTATTAAACATAATTTTTTTACAAATTGCTTTGCAAAATGTACTATGAGGCTAACTGTTAAGAATCATGAAGTCATCTGCACGAACTCTTTTTCCAAAACCAGGTGTCGCTGTGTTTTTAAACTAAAAAAAACTTTTTATCGCCTATTAAGCGCGATTGCAATCCATCAGCGAGCTTTTTTTTATCGCCAATGAAATTTGAGGCCCCCTCTACGAATAATTGCTTTTCCCTTGGGCCGTTTCAAGTGATTACCCGTCTTTGACTAAGGGGTTGGATTTGCAGCCCCCCCCCCCCTCCCCCCTAGAGATAAGGACAACTTTGAACGGGAGGTTTTCTCGGATTCTGGATGTTTCAGTTACATGCCATTTTAGCAGGTTTCCTTCTGAAACTCAAGCTGCTTTTGGCACAGTGTTTTGTACTTTTGTAGAAGAAAAAAATTCTGAAAAGGGATATTAGTTTTTGAAACCATATTACGTGATTATTAGTTAATCTTTTGTAATGATTGCACTAAAGAAGACATTTTTTATGGCACAAAAAAAATCTTTTCTGAAAATTAATTTTTGAATGTTTTAAAACAAAATTGCAAAAATTAAAACTATTTGACTACTCAATGAAGTTGAAGTATTGGTTTATTTTAAAGTTTTGCAGTATGTGTTCATTTGCGACTTATTCGGCGAGCCGAATATTTTTTTAAACCGCCGCGGCGGTTTAAAAAAATGTTTTCGAAAAAAAAAACACGTTTTTGGCTTAATTTATAATTTAAATTAACGGAAATGAAAGATAGTGTAATGAAATTGTTGAAGTGGGGTCGAATATCCGAATTTTGCTTTTGGTGAGTGCTGAATCCCCCCAAAAATGTTTTTTTTTTCTTTGAAATAAAAAAGTTTCGTCTGTTAAGGTTATGTATAAAGTTATAGTTCTTTAAAATACTTTACAGTTCTTTCAACCACAATACAGTCCTTTTGTTGTACAAATACATGTGGAAAGTCTATATGGGTGACAGACGTTTCCTGCAATCACAATATGATGCATAGAATGTATGCTTTCTTCAAGAATATGTGTTCGAGAAAGCTTTAAAAATTTAATATTGGGGTATATTCCAAAAGGAGGTATTATTGCTTGACATGCAAATCTAATACAAAGTAGTTTGGAAGTTAAATTATGACACTCACTTCTCATTGCGAAAGGAGTAATGAACTTGGTTTTCTAATTCTTCAGCTATCAAGCAATGTAGATTATTCAGAGATAAAAGAATTGAAGAATTTTTTTCACTCATCTGAACTTTCAGTTGAAGAAATATAACGTCGAAAAATATGGCGATGTAAAATAGTTAAAAGTATCATGGTTTTAATTTGCTTCAAATAGATAACACCTAGAAACAATAGATAACTATCATAAGGAAATATTTTAGGTTATGATTTTCAATAAAAATATGACGATTTTATTTTATTTCAGTCATATGATTCTTGAAAGGATTTCTTTCGGAGAGTTTTGGGCATCAGATAATATTTAATGAGGCGTGATACGACGGCTACAGTATTTCTTGACAATTTTTTTATTATCATAAAGTATAAAAAAATTGTTTAAAATCCGCTTAAAATCCGATATTTACTTTTGGCCATCTAATGCTACTTTTGCACAATTGTGCACCGTGGCAAAAATAGGGGTCACCGTATTTTCACACAAAAATAAGTATAAACAATGGCACTTTTGTAATGTACACTGTGAAAAAAAATCTGTAGAAAATCCTAGAAAATGTCTAGTAAATAATTACTAAAAATAGTGCTGTAAAACACATAATATATTTTTGTTAGCATTACATGTATATATCATGTAGAATTACAGGAGTAGATTTACAGGAGTTACAGTTAATAGACACCGTTTTTTAATGTTCAAATTATATTAAAATAGTTTAAATACATTCAGATTAATAGGGGAGACCGGGTCTAGTTGATACAGTCAAAATAACTCCGTAATGCGCTGGCGCAATTAACTGGTACTCACTTGACTGGACGACCGGTCCGTCGTCAGCAACCACGCGTGAGCACTTAGAGGAGGTTGCTTTGTTCTATGAGTTGTGAATTAAATACTGGTTTTGAGCTTTAAAAGTAAATTTTTACCCCTGTATTTGAAGTGTTATTGAAAGTTTACTTGTCAGTGGATTGTGTTATAAATAACATCACATTGTTACATGCTATAAAGGCAATAATGTAACCTAGTAGAATTTGTTCTAGCTGTTATTGGTTTTCCGTATTTTGCGGTTTAGTGGAATGGCGACGGTTGGGTCAAGTTGATACGCTTCTTTGGGGTCAAGTTGATACGGTGTATCAACTTAACCCACAAGAATGTTCATATGTTGCATTTATTTATAGATACCAAGAAACTACAAGAGGCGAAATACCAATTGATATTTTTGGAAGAGCTTATGAAGAGATTAGAAATGGCAGAATATATATTAGGGAATCGGCCAAAATCTTTAATATAGACACAATAGCTCTTTACAGGTTCAAGACAAAAAAGGGGGGAAAACTTGAAATGCCAGAGGCTACTGACGAGGTTGTAAAAATTGGTTAGGCTAAACATCGACAAATATTGACTGACGAACTTGAGGAGGAGCTTAGCAGATATATTTTAACAAGAAAATAAAAGTTAAAATTGTTTAAATCATTGGGGGGTAATATTACCAAGAATGGAAGAATAGAGAAGAACAGGAAACAAAGAACAGAAAACCTGACAAAAGAAGTTAAAAATACAAAAAAAAAGAGAGAAAATAAGAAAAATTGAAAAAGATGAATCGGACTCTGATGAAGGCAAAGAGTCTTTTTGTTTGGTGTGCTTCAAAACATATTCAACGTCAAAGCCTGGCCAGCGCTGGATACAATGCATATCCTGGAAGAAGTGGGTACACATCGTATGTGCTGAAGACAATCCATTTTACACGTATTTCAATTGTCAATCAGATCCCAATTTCTCAGACTCGGAGTAACCAGTTACAATCCAGTTACCCGGTCTCCCCTAATAGATGTTTTGGAAAATACTAGCAGAGAAATTTAATTTATTTTTTAGATACTTTTCAATTGCTAGGCAGTAAAATAAGTGAATCAGGAATTATTGTTGGATTGCACTGGTAGTTGAGTTAGCTGGTATTTGAAGAAATCTTATTGTAATCGAATCTTAAATTAGTCTTCAAATTGTAATGAAAATTTGATATTTATTATTAAACTTAAAAATTTGAAAGTTTCTTTTTGTTGAAATTTAAGTTTAGTTTTTATTGATATAGACCGAGGGTTGGTGACAAATTTGTGTTGTGCAAAATTCGGCCCTCCTTAATCAACTATATTTTCTAAAATTACTTGACCATACTACAGGAGTACATGCGGCATTTAGACTATGATACAGAAACTCAAATCTCGTTCCGGATAATTTTGGGTCATTTAAATCTTACAATATTTTGTTATTTTAAAGTTTGAAAAGTGAAGGTCGGTCAGGCTAAATCGTATGTTTTGGTTGCTTTAGTATGAGAAAATAAATAAATAAAAAATATGTAGAGAGAGGTTTCTTTAAAAAATTGGTCAATATTTTCACTTGTCCGTACAATCTTACAACTAAAAATCCGTACAATGTACGGTCAAACCGTATTGCCGTAACCCGTTGGCAAGTATGTAATATTCATTGAGGCGTGATACGACGGCGACAGAATGTATTTCTTGACAAAACTTCATTTATCATCATAAAGTACAATGAAATTGTTTAAGACTTGCTTAAAATCCGATATCTGCTTTTGGCCATCTTATGCGACTTTTGCCCTATTGAGCATCGTGGCGAAAATAGTAATGCACCGTAGTTTCACAAAAAAAAGTACAAACAGGGGCACTTTTATAATGTCCCTTGTTCATGTATCCATTTATGACTTTACTGTTCGAAAATGGCTTTACACGAACTCAAAACAGGACTCAATTTTATCTTCACACCAGAAATCTTTTCCAGTGCCCTAAACAAAGTAGGTGACTTCTCCAATCGTCAAATGTTGGACATGCCTCTATTTTGTTCAAAACATAACAGAAGCGCGGCAAAGCGTGTCACTGGTCAATCGGGGAGAGGCAGAGAGCAACAAAGACACTTCTTCGAAATGCCCACAGGTTCTTTCTTCCCCTTTCACAGATCCCCTTTCCAAATCCAAACCCCTTCCAGATGTTAGCAGATCTGACACTAATTGACTTGGCAAACACATTGGCCGTTGATCGCCAAATGTGGGGTTGCCATAATTCGCTCTCACGAATTAGTAACTATTTTTCTCAATTTTTTTAAAAATACAAACGTTGAAATTAAAATTTTTATTTCGTTATGAATTGAAAAATAAAAATTTCGATTGTGTTTAAAAGTTGTAATTATTGCGGTATCTTTATTTTTGACTGAGTTGCATCGTCACACACTAGGACATCAGTATTCTTCAACGATTTCCAAACTTAAAAAAATTATTAAAAATACTCAATTTGTGATTTTCACAAATTTTTTTCTTAAAAAGCATTTGACTTCTTTTGTTCTTTAAAATGGTGCCAGAAACTAGTGGCCTTTATTAAAATTGTGGCGGCAATTAGTCGGAGAAGATTCTCCATAGGAATAACATTACGATTTTCAAGGGGTGAAATTCGGCTTCATGACTCTTAAGAGTTTTATCGGGAAAAAATGGCTTAAACAGCCAACAAAACACGATTTGTGCACACGCAGTAATATATGCATATGTCTGAGGTGTGCACTATGTAAATTTACTGTTAAATGTATTTTTTTCTTTCAGTAAAACGCTTAACACTTAGTCCATAAACTTAATCAGCGCTATCTGATGGCTGGTCTTAAAGGGTTATTTATTACGCGTGATTTTTTTGGATAAATCGATGCCGTTTCAACGCTACTTAAGGTTTTCGCCTGCGCTGAACATTTTGAGACAGGAAAAAGTCGGCGTTGCTATTTGAAATTTTCGAGTTCATATAACTATAACCGTAACCGTGAGCACCACTGTCATGAAATTCACAGAATCTCGAGCACTTACCTCCAAATAACTATATTTGGAATTTTATCTCGATCGGTGATCGGTTAACTGGAACGGACTCGAGAAGCGCAGATGTTGGCAAAGTTTATTTATAATCACCCGGTATATAAAACATATATCAGAGGTGTGATTTTCGAATATCTTGAAAAACAGAAAAATCGCAACACAGAAAACACCTTATCATAAGGAATAATTTATATAAAGACAACATTTTACCTTCATAAACGCTGAAAATTAAACCATAAGTTGATTGTGTTTCTTTTAAATTTAAAAAGCGTTGCTTCCTGTGAACCCTTTCTGACATGTTGCTGCCTAATATGGCATAGAAAAAGATTTTTGTCATTAGGTTTGTCTGTATTGTTTTATGTCATAGGACTAGCATTCACCGGCAGCTTAATTCTTGATGCCTGAAGGCATTATCAGTTCTTCAGTTTTAACCGGTTCACCTAAAGAAAAGGTTTTGCCCGTTTAACCGAAGCCAAAAACCGGTTTAAAGTTGAACGGTTTTCCATCCATAAGCACATTTATGTTTTTGCACGTTCGTGGTTTTGTCATTTTACCGACGATATCATATCCAGATGCCTCTTTGGGATCAAGATTTTTAATAATGTGTGCAACTTCCTCAGGATAAGTTTCTAGGATAGTTGAATTGGGTTTAGAGCTCAGGTATCGATGAACCTCTTCTGTAGCATTGTCAACAATTTCATTATTTATTGGATTGTCATGGGGAGAAAACTGGTAATAAAGACTACATTTGAAAGTACGTCAGCCATGTCTTTTTCTGTGTAAGCTATTTTGTTTGGACCTTGGAGTGGGCCAATATTTTGAGAATTAGATTATAATGCCTTGGCCAATTTCCAGACTGTATTATTTTGGGTGGATAATTTCATAATTGAACAATCCCACGTTGTTTGTCTGTAGTCAGCAATAATTGCTCTGACTCGCCTACACGCTTCGTTCCATTTCCTTTTATCCTCCGGTTGTCTGGTTATTTTGTAAACTCTTCTAAGTTTATTTTTGTTTTTTTATTTCATCACTAATTTCCTGGGGTAGTTTAAATAGTTGTTGCTATGGCTTATTGGTCTCGAATTATTGTCAATGTCATTTTTGATTTTAAATACAAGATCCTTTATAGCAGTGTTGATTTGGTCGATGGTTTGAAGAGGAGGGTTGATATTGATATTGTCATTTGAGATGGAATGAAAATTTTCACAGTTTGTTGTAAGTCTGATTGATTCAGGAGATTGTGTGAGGCCATATAGAGAGAAAGTTACCGGACTGTGGTCGGAAGACAAGGAACTATGAACTTTTAATGTAGGAAAGCTTGGAATTCCCTTAAGGAGCATGATATCTAAAATGTCCGGTCTATGGGATAAAGTACCTGGAAAGTGTGTAGGTTCATCAGCAGCAATTAAAGTAATGCCCTTATTTAGAATGTATTTTTGAAGAGTCTTTCCATTGACATAATTTGTCCTGCAGCCCCAGGTATCGGATTTAGCATTAAGATCACCAGCGAGTATGGTTGGAAGACCGGAGTTTACAAGAGCCTCTAGATCATCTGCTACCAGTTTGGAATTGGGTGGATTACAAACTGATACCGCTAATATTTCTCCAAAAGTTTCGTTTTCAATTATGACTGCGCATGTTTCTATTGTTTTAAGTTGGGGCAATATGTATTCAGTGCTTCTAAGACTATTTTTTATGTATACCGCGACTCCACCACCTCTATTAGTTAGTCTGTCTTTTTTGTACAATTTGAAATTTGGGATTTTAGCATTGTTACAAGGGCGAAGGTGAGTTTCATTAATTAACATTATGTCCAGGTTTTGCTCGTTAATAAAATGCCCAAGTTCCTCCAGTTGCTTTTTGAGACCGTTTAAATTAGCAATCCCAATGTTTGTATACATAATTGGCTGAAAGGTGTGATCTCTTTGAGAGCTGCAATTTTTCATGGTTGGAGTAGTGACATTAGCTCTTCGAGGGCTGATAGCCCAACCTCTATTTTTGCAGTGATTCCATAGAGACCGTAAAGTAAGCGAGAAAAACGACAATGCGCTCGCAGTGGCCAAATTCCGAAACTCTGGGGTTTAAGGTAGGCGAATACCCAAAATTTCCCAAAATTCTAAAATTTTTACTATTGCTTTAATCTTTTCCTAATTTGGCATAGTGATTTCAAATATAATGAATAATACTATTTAGGCTTTTCTTTTTATTTAAATATAATTTATTTATTTTAAACGGTGTTTTTCTACTAAAAAAAGAGGTTTACGCCAACAAGTCTACCACATTGAATTTTCATTCTATGAACATTTATTATGTGTTAAATTCTTCGTTTTGAACTGATACATGCAATGACCCTCTAGAGTTACATACAAATTACAAGAAAAAAGTTATTAAGAAAAATGTTATAAATTAACCACAAAAAAGGGATTTTTTTCGATTAACTTACACTTGGACATTTAAAAAAAAAAACTTGTATACTTACACCAGATGTTAGAGTTTCATGGCACAGAAAAATATTGAAATAGCATCTGTGAAAAATTTCAGGTAAATTAATATAAAATTTTTTATGCTAGAAGTGTTGGCGTAAACCCCTTTTTTTAGTTGAAAAACACCAGTTAAAATAAATCAATTATATTTAAATAAAAAAAAAATGCCCAAAAAGCATTACTCATTATATTTGAAATCACTATGCCAAATTTGGAAAATATTAAAGTAATAGTAAAAATTTTAGAATTTTGGGTATTCGCCTACCTTAAACAAACGCCGAAAGTATTTGTTTACATTGTGTTTCTTATGCCAAAAGTTTTTCCAAATCATAGCTCTAAAGTCGTTTTATGGTTATGTGGTGAATCTCATTTCATTTCTATAAACTTTCTGTCAGGATGGATTGTGTTTTATATTGCGGTTTTTTTGATAAAATCAATATTGACGAAAGCGAAAGTCGAGAATCCGTTTGGAAAAAAGTTCGGAGTTAGTATGAAAGTAACCATGTGTTCGGCCTAAAAGAAATGGTATCTGAAAGCTTAATTGCAGCTTTTGTGATACCGGAAACATCCGTGTCTTCAAGATACAAAGTTGAAATAAGGGTTCTGTTTGTAATAATTTAACCCCATCCTCCTACTATTAGTAGAGTACGCCAATTTTTTCCATCAGGGCTTTTAAAAATAAATCAGATATAAATGACTTTTCCTTCAATAAAATTCAAAAGTATCTTAAGTTAATTTTATTTGTAAGTGCTTTGCCAAAATAATATTTTTATAAATAAAATGTCAGAACTACAAATTATTGTGTATTATTTTATTATTAGGTCCAGTTCACAATATTTAAAGAATCTGAGGTTTAAAGCTGGTTAATAAACTAAGAAATGAGAAATGTAATTAAGAAAATACTACGGATTTTATAATAACACACAAAAATTAGACAATGTCACAAAGATATTATAGGGTTTCCTGATATGACAAAAGTCAATGAATATTAAGAAATGTTAGTTATTATTTTAATCTATAATTTATTAATTTGAAAACTTATACAGTAAAATTGGAAACAAAAAGAATTATCGAAACATAATTATGTTTGCCTACGACTTTTGCTTTTTTTTATATTGGTTTGAGATTTCGATGTAACAGTTTACGACATGTATAAACGCCATTAAAAACCTGCCAACCCTAACAGAGAAGCTTTTATTCTAAAGGAATTTCGGTCATTGTTTTTAAAATAAAATATTTTTAAATAAAAAAAAACTTCTTGCGATCCATTTATCACAGCAACCCGGAAATCTATCTTCAGAAGGGAAACGATAAAATGCTAATTTTGTATTATCTTTATAGCTTTCGCGTAGGAATTTGAGCATCCCACTACACAGCACACAGTTTTACTCATTTTCAGAATATTTTATTTAGAAATATTCGATAAATATATGAAAAATGTCACTTGTAGAAACGGTTCAAATGGTAAACAAACAGGTTCCGATGCAATGTTGACATCCCAGAATTTACCCATTTGTCCTGCAGATGGCGCAGGCATCTACGCTTACGGTCTCTATTGGTAGTTTAAAATTTTGAGCAGCTTTTTTAAGAATAGTTAGTATGCGTATAAAAATGACTTTTGTACAAAAATGACTTTGTTTTCAAGGAGCTGCTGGCATTAGTACTGTTTGAGGCATTTGTTTCGATTAAAGCCAAAAAAAAAAATCCTCATAATATTGAATCAGAGCTATTTGATGGCCGGTCTTAAAAGGCTAAAGAGTGGTCTTTTGCTGTTTTTCTTACATATGGATCTAAGTTGTAGTTGGACAGTAGATGATCTTGTATCCTTACCAGTTCTATTTATAATGTAGTACGGTAATACTTAATAAAAAAACCGTTATCTTGTTGCAGAGATTTTAATTTTTCTCTTTTTTGCTGTTGATTTCTATGTAAACTCATTAGCCTTCATACAAATTTTCTGATAGCCATGCAGCATGGCATCTTGTTCAGAGCTCGTTGAACGCATGAACTTTTATTATTTCCGTGTTAAGTTTCCAGTTTGTATTATAGCCAGTAGTATATATTAATTTATTATTTATATATTAAGTCATCTCGCAACTGCTCTAGCAGAAAAACTTATTGGGAGTAATTCATATGATTTTGACTTTGAGATTCATATCATTGTTGCGTTTCGCAAGATGCATGTGATGGTTTAAGTCTTTAAACTATAATTCTCTACTCGTATAATATTATTTTGGATTATGTTCTGAAATTCCTTAGTTGTCCGAAATAAGAGTTCATAAAACACAGTTTTAAACGGACATGGATTTTCATTTATTTCAAAGCGTAAATTTTACAAACTGACTTGGACCAAACCTTTAGTAGTTGTTATAATGTAACGCGGGAAAAAATTAGCGTGACTCTCGGCGAGCACATGGACTTTTATACTAGCCACTTTCAGCAAGTAAACTACCAGTTATCGTATTAAAATAGAGAAGACATAATAATATAAAACTATTGTCATACACTCCTAATCTTAACTTTTTTTACATTCCTCCTACTCTGGGAAGGGTGCGGTAGTTTAAGGGGTCATAGGACTCTTAAAAATGTGCAAAGAAGGAACTACAAAGCATAATTTGATCTTTCATGTAATTTTTTAACTACTCAATATATAAGTATAATTTTTTTATATGTAATTCTATAAGATTTATTAAATATAAAACAATTTTTAAAATTTATGAAACTTTAGCCAAAACTAAAATAAATGATATTAAACATAAAGCTATTTGAACACATTGGGATTAGGCTTGCGCGGCAAATTTTGAGGTCAAAATTGAAAAAATGACCAAGAAAATGACTTTATATGGTACAAATATGTACAAACAAAGACTTTTACCTACATTCTCTGCTCAATTTTAATTAGAAATTATTAAAAAAAATTAAAATCAAAATTTTTAAAATTTTATTAATTTTTTTTAGAAAAAAGTTCTTAAAATAATTTCTAATTAAAATTGAGCTGAGAATTTAGGTATAAGTCTTTGTTTGTACATATTTGTATAATATGAAGTCATTTTCTTGGTCATTTTTTCAATTTTGACCTCAAAATTTGCCGCGCAAGCCTAATCCCAATGTGTTCAAATAGCTTTATGTTTAATATCATTTATTTTAGTTTTGGAAAAAGTTTCATAAATTTTAAAATTTGTTTTATATTAAATAAATCTTGTAGAACAACATATTAAAAAATAAAACTTATATATTGAGTAGTTACAAAATTACATGAAAGATCAAACTATGCTTTGTAGTACTTTCTTTGCACATTTTAAAGACTCCTATGACCCCTTGATAGAAGTGTATTTGAAAGTTTTTCACAAGATATTTTTAAAAAGGAATAATTTCATATATTCTTTTACATGCTACCGATGTTTTCCATTATTTTATGTCTATTATGTAAGTGTGCTGATTTTACCGTTGAATAAATTAAATATCCCACATAGGAGTTACATATCGATAAGAGTTATACAGATATTAATCAGTTTAAAAATATATCTAAATACTAGTCCTTTCTGAATTTTCTTGTAATTTAAGCAAAAATTTTCTACTTCCTAAATTACTATAGTAATGAAGTTTTTTTTTTTTTTTTGATAATTACATTATTTATTGTTTCAAACAAAAAGTTAAATTTCATATTTAGAAATATCTATTAATGAAATAAGGTTTTTACCAACATGAATTTGGATACAATTAATTTATTTTAGGATATTTCCTTATGCATATTTATGATATTGTTGAAGAGATTTTGTATCATTAGAGGGACATTATATTAAAAAAAATCTTCAATTTTTCCTCAATAATAATTATCCCTTTAACGACGCATTTTGAACACCTTCCTTAACATATAAACAAATTAACTTTAAGCTTTAAAATTCGTTTTTCGGAGGGTAATTCGTCATGGAGGGTAACTTTAGGCCACGCGTCGGGAAGCGGGTTAATCTCGACTAATCTCCATTTTCGATTTTATACACCATACATCATCGTTGCTATGTCCCCTTTCTATTGTTAGATCGGCCATTTGGCTAATTTTTGTAACTCACTGAGCCCCTACAAGGGATGAATACGCAGTAAGGCCGCACAGCGTGGATTTGATACTACAAAATGTTCTTTCGATCTCCAATGAATAGGGGAGAGTGTTGTACCTTGGGACAATTTTTACATTTTAATTTTTTTCTTCGATAATTATAGTCAAAATAAAAATTTCAAAGCAGCATTTCAACACACCAACATATTCCTCTATAATATATTTTTTTGAATTCTGGCAGCTTGAAATTAAAAAATTGCCACTCATTTAAAGTAGAGAGGATAAACTGTCCCAAGGTACAACATGATGTTGTACCTTGGGACATACTTCATAATTCAGTCAATAGTCATACACTTGAACTAATTTGTGTCAGGAAACAAACTTTATTTTTTTTCAAGGAAATACACAAATAAAACTTCATAATTCAAGAATAATTTAAATTATACAGCAAAATTGCAAGTCCAAATTATTTAACATTATATGATGATACACTATGCTTTACTGTCCCAAGGTTTAACACACTACATGGTTTAAATAAAAGCAAGATATTGGCCAATCTAAATGCATTATCATTATTTTCTCATAACCAAAATATTTTAAAATCTTCTCTTTTATGAAGAAAATAAAATGCAGTTGACTTTTTGTATAAGTACAAAGGTAAAAAATTATATTAGAATGAGAAAAATATTTACTTCGGGGAAATGAAATATTTTTTGTCACCAATTCATCAATTCAATGATGCTAGTGTTAAATTTTATTTTGATGATGTCTGTTGGTTAAGGCTACTATTAGAAATAAACAATGTATGAATATTGCCAATAGATTCTTAGAAATTGTCAGTGTCCCAAGGTACAAGCGTCCCAAGGTACAACACTCTCCCCTATGCTTAACATTGAATAAATACTGTGTATGGCGCCTTTTCTCCTTCTGAACACAAATGCAGTGAAGAAGCGGGCAAAGTGACAGGTTCTGTTACAAACCTACCTTTTTGTTTTTTAGACACCATCCATACACCGATGAAAGATAGTTTATTTTCAACTTCGAGTTGGAAGTACATTTTCTTGTTCAGGGAAGAGTGTGGTAGAGAAATGTGGTACAGTTTTCTTGAACCTTGCGAAACCACATTTCATCGTCATCTATTTTACATATCAGGTTGAGTTAGCCAACTTTTTTTTTAATTAAAGGTTAAGCTTTTGAGAAAGTTTCAAACCGGTTAAGAGGAAGAAGTACATGTATGCCAGAATATGCAAACTGATTTTCGATACTTCAAGCTGATATCATAAAGGTATTGAGGTGATGGTGAATAAAAGGCGCCACGCAGTGGTAAAATTTTAAAAGATTCTTTTTTTTTTATATATGATATTTATATTTACCTTGCACTTCGAATTTACATTTAAATTTTCTACCAGTTATCATATTACAAATTATAAACAATTAAAAAGCCCCCAAAAACATATGGGGGAGAACTGGATCAAATGTTCGAAGAAATATATGTTTTAAATATTTTTTGTGTATTGGGATGTTCTAAGTAGTGTTCTTATGCCTCTTTTAGCTCTCACGTAAGGGATCCAAGTTGTTGGACAGTAGATGATCTTGTATTTTTGTTTCAATACAAACTTATAATATATATGATGACATTTGATGAAGAGCGTTATCTAGTGACACTAATTTTTAAGATCATTTTTATGGCGATTGACTATGGATACTCATTAGCCTCCCTACACAATTCATTTTAAATTTTCTGATAGCCATGTAACAGGGCGTTTCGTTCCCAGCTCGTCGAACACATGAATTTTTATTCTGGTCACATTAAATTTTTTATATTTTCAACTACCAGATATCATATTAAAACGAATAAAATATAATGTATAAAATTGAAAAATCTGTGTGTGGTTTACGAAATCATCTGATTTTGTGGATTTTACAAATTTTGCTGATTGTTACTCATTAACTATGAGATCTGCTTTAGCCACTTCCTATTTCACACCAATAGTCTGCTACTTCCTATTTCACCATTATATTAAGCAAGCACCAAATAGCATTATAGCACTTTTTATCCCCATGCCTGCTCACGACAGACATCAGAGTTTTGAAAACATTTTCTGCTCTCCCAAGCCAACAGCCTCGTCCCCAAGCCGACGACCAGCCTGCCCTGTGCCTGCTGCAGTAGACTTTCCAAGTGTCGATGAATGCTGATGCTCCACTTCTTCCTCGACTGCCATTTTCTTCTTGTGGTGCTTGACTTTTTGCGGACTCACACAACTTCTGAACATTATCTCAGAACTTTTGTTTGTTTCAACCATGAATAATCCATGTCACTATCTTCAATGTATACGGGTTTAGGCGCCAGGTACCGTTTTGAATAAAATTGTCTATCTGTATGTGGTTTCATACCATCTCAATGACCTATCAAAAGTATACTCTTTCTTTTCAGGGAAGAGTAACGGAATTTCAGAGGTATACAATTTACAAGATTTGAGTGCTTCTTTGCTGCGGTAGCTTTCAGGAGCGGAGGACAAAGTGAATGGAAATTCCACGAACACTCTATTGTTTTTGGTGAATATTAAATCATCTCGCATTTTCTATATGACAGCAGAAAAACGGATTTTGAGTAACTCGTATGCTTTCGAGGTTCGTATCATTGTTGCGTTTTTCAAGATTCCCATAGTGGGGGCTGTGTGCATATAATATTATCAATTTTACTCATATTTTTGACCCTCCCCTACGATATCAAACGTTATCATTATACGAACCAGAATCGACCAACTTCGAATTTGAATGTTTTCCTGGAGTATGTAAGATATCAAAAACACGTTCAATCAAATATCTCCGAAACACATTTTTGGCAATTAACAAAATTTACCTACCTTCGGCAGATTTCTCCTTATAAAATCCAACATAAAGGAAGTGTGTTTGTAGATTCTAAAAATAAATTTAAATCTATACATAAAAGAAGTGAGGAGAACTCCTAAAATAGACCTAAGGGTAAAGCAATCGGCTTGTTCAAGATAAAACAATGGGGACAAGGAACACGTATCGGGAAGGACTGGACAAAACAATGTTCAAATACAAAAATTGTCGACCATCAACAGGCCAGAGGCCCAGCAAGGTTGGTCCAAAATATATCTAATTCCTTACCAGTTTCCAATAGCTATCGAGATTCTTCTTAAAATATTCCACTTTCTTCGAATACACAACGTACTCTGGTAAAGAATTCCACTCGTTGACGACTCTATTATAAATAATGTTTTCTTACCTCCCTTCTAAAGCATGATTTATTCAACTTCTGACCATGTCCTCTGGTCCGGCTACTTAAGGTAAAACCTAAGCCCTCCATGTCTCCCTGTTTTACGAACTTGAATTACTGAATTAAATCACCCCTTGTTCTCCTATTTTTCAGGGAATACATGTTTAATCTCAATCGTCTAACATAATGTCATAATCGATACCTTATAAACTCTCAATCATTTTTGTTGCCCTATGCTGAACTTTTTCAATCAACTCTATATCTTTTCTGAAAAATGGGGACCAAAACTGAATAGAGACCGTAAGCGTAGATGCCTGCGCCATCTGCAGGACAAATGGGTAAATTCTGGGATGTCAACATTGCATCGGAACCTGTTTGTTTACCATTTGAACCGTTTCTACAAGTGACATTTTTCATATATTTATCGAATATTTCTAAATAAAATATTCTGAAAATGAGTAAAACTGTGTGCTGTGTAGTGGGATGCTCAAATTCCTACGCGAAAGCTATAAAGATAATACAAAATTAGCATTTTATCGTTTCCCTTCTGAAGATAGATTTCCGGGTCGCTGTGATAAATGGATCGCAAGAAGTTTTTTTTTATTTAAAAATATTTTATTTTAAAAACAATGACCGAAATTCCTTTAGAATAAAAGCTTCTCTGTTAGGGTTGGCAGGTTTTTAATGGCGTTTATACATGTCGTAAACTGTTACATCGAAATCTCAAACCAATATAAAAAAAAGCAAAAGTCGTAGGCAAACATAATTATGTTTCGATAATTCTTTTTGTTTCCAATTTTACTGTATAAGTTTTCAAATTAATAAATTATAGATTAAAATAATAACTAACATTTCTTAATATTCATTGACTTTTGTCATATCAGGAAACCCTATAATATCTTTGTGACATTGTCTAATTTTTGTGTGTTATTATAAAATCCGTAGTATTTTCTTAATTACATTTCTCATTTCTTAGTTTATTAACCAGCTTTAAACCTCAGATTCTTTAAATATTGTGAACTGGACCTAATAATAAAATAATACACAATAATTTGTAGTTCTGACATTTTATTTATAAAAATATTATTTTGGCAAAGCACTTACAAATAAAATTAACTTAAGATACTTTTGAATTTTATTGAAGGAAAAGTCATTTATATCTGATTTATTTTTAAAAGCCCTGATGGAAAAAATTGGCGTACTCTACTAATAGTAGGAGGATGAGGTTAAATTATTACAAACAGAACCCTTATTTCAACTTTGTATCTTGAAGACACGGATGTTTCCGGTATCACAAAAGCTGCAATTAAGCTTTCAGATACCATTTCTTTTAGGCCGAACACATGGTTACTTTCATACTAACTCCGAACTTTTTTCCAAACGGATTCTCGACTTTCGCTTTCGTCAATATTGATTTTATCAAAAAAACCGCAATATAAAACACAATCCATCCTGACAGAAAGTTTATAGAAATGAAATGAGATTCACCACATAACCATAAAACGACTTTAGAGCTATGATTTGGAAAAACTTTTGGCATAAGAAACACAATGTAAACAAATACTTTCGGCGTTTGTTTAAGGTAGGCGAATACCCAAAATTCTAAAATTTTTACTATTACTTTAATATTTTCCAAATTTGGCATAGTGATTTCAAATATAATGAGTAATGCTTTTTGGGCATTTTTTTTATTTAAATATAATTGATTTATTTTAACTGGTGTTTTTCAACTAAAAAAAGGGGTTTACGCCAACACTTCT
Organism: Hylyphantes graminicola; assembly: GCA_023701765.1. Taxonomy (NCBI): domain Eukaryota; kingdom Metazoa; phylum Arthropoda; class Arachnida; order Araneae; family Linyphiidae; genus Hylyphantes; species Hylyphantes graminicola. The sequence goes on from CM043112.1 coordinate 28,543,245, forward strand.
AGCATAAAAAATTTTATATTAATTTACCTGAAATTTTTCACAGATGCTATTTCAATATTTTTCTGTGCCATGAAACTCTAACATCTGGTGTAAGTATACAAGTTTTTTTTTTTAAATGTCCAAGTGTAAGTTAATCGAAAAAAATCCCTTTTTTGTGGTTAATTTATAACATTTTTCTTAATAACTTTTTTCTTGTAATTTGTATGTAACTCTAGAGGGTCATTGCATGTATCAGTTCAAAACGAAGAATTTAACACATAATAAATGTTCATAGAATGAAAATTCAATGTGGTAGACTTGTTGGCGTAAACCTCTTTTTTTAGTAGAAAAACACCGTTTAAAATAAATAAATTATATTTAAATAAAAAGAAAAGCCTAAATAGTATTATTCATTATATTTGAAATCACTATGCCAAATTAGGAAAAGATTAAAGCAATAGTAAAAATTTTAGAATTTTGGGAAATTTTGGGTATTCGCCTACCTTAAACCCCAGAGTTTCGGAATTTGGCCACTGCGAGCGCATTGTCGTTTTTCTCGCTTACTTTACGGTCTCTATAGCATATTCCAGATGTGGCCTTACCAAACTCCTATACAATGGCAAAATTATCTCCTTAGATTTAGAGGTGATACTTTTTCTAATGTAACCCAACATTTGATTGGCTTTCTTACTTGCTTCAACACATTGTTTACTCATTTTAAAATCATTGCTCACAAAAACTCCTAAATCTTTAACAAACTCACTATCTTGGATACTCTCTCCCTGTAACAGTTAAGAATAATTTACATTGTTCTTACCCAAATGCAAGGTTTGGCATTTATCAACACTGAACGACATACCCCACCTTGTAGCCCATTCAGTAATTTTCGTAAGATCACTTAGTAATTTGCTCCATAGAATTTACTGTACTCGTCACTTTTAAGTCATCTGCAAAAATACTTATACCTTGCTGCTCAACCCCCAGCTGATATCATCAATAAACATAATGAATAAAATTGGCCCTAGTACAGAGCCCTGAGGCACTCCGCTTACAACTTCATTCCAATCATAGTACTTACCATTAATGTGAACCCTTTGTTTTCGATAGGTCAACCAATTTTTAATCCACCGGATCACGGGTGTCCCTAACCCGAATCTTTTCATCTTAAATAGCAAAGCTTCATGCCATGCAATATATATTGCTGTGATATATGATAAAGAGCGCCACCTGGTGCCAGTAATTTTAAATATTCTTTTTATGGCGGTTGATTTTCATGTTAACTCCTCAGCCTAAATACAAATTTCAAATTGAAATTTCTAAAAGATTTTCTTTCTGATTTCTCGCCGAACCGATGAACTTTCACTCTGGTCACATCGATTACATTATTTTCAACTACCAGCTATCGCATTAAAATAAGAAAAAACTAACAGAGACAGTCCCACCATACTAATGGTTTCTCCTCATTTTTGGATTTGGATTTAATTCTAATGACCAGTCTTAACCTACAGGATTTTGATATTTTATGTATTTTTAAATGTTGAGTTATTTCATTTTTTAAATATTCATAGCCATCTATATGTTTGTTAAATTTTGTTGCGGTGTACCGTGCATGCGTGGCCTCTATTTTGTGTTTCTTTTATTTTTTGACTTCTTCATTTTTACTCTGTTTGGGTGATTTTGGTTCTTTTAAAGGAGTAGGTTTTCTTTCACTTTGTGCATATACTAATTAACTGCACCGTTTCTGCATGAGCGAATGCTATTGTTATTGACTGGAACTTTTTAAGATTTTGTATTTTTTTTTTAAACTTTTAAGTGACAACGCCGTGGTTACACTTGCTTTTATTGAAGCAACAATTAATCATTTTTTATTTTTAGACATTTGAATTTTCTACTTTATCACTTTGAATATTTTTAAATTACTGTTTTACTTGACATGACTGATTCTCACATGTGACTAAATCCTAAAAGCCGAAGAAAGTTATAGGATACCACAAAATAATAGCTCCTATTCAACTTTTAAGGAAGAACATTTTTCTCTTTCAGGGACGAGTTCCTGCTAGGTTAGTTTGCATCAATGGAGCTGCTTCACGGAGGATCTGGCAATTGCTCCGCCGTCTTGTTTTCCTTTCTCTCGAATAACTTTTGATTTGGTTGGTTGGTAGACCTACATTCTGGTTTGTGTGCTTGGTCAGCACACAACCCTGATTATCTCTACCAAACCGACCAAAAAAAGTTATTCGAGAGAAAGGAAAACAAGACCGCGAAGCTATTGCCAGACCCTTTGTGAAGCAACCCCATTCAGTCATTCATTCCGAAAATATCGTTTATTCAAATTAAACGTTAATAGTACGTTATGCTACAAATTATTAATTTGTGTGGCTATTTACACCGCTCAATGGCTAAATAAGTGAGTTTGCTGTAGTTTATTTACCTTTTCCTACGAACCCACTATTTATTGTCATCGATTTTTAATAACTTTTTGAGTTGTTCCAATTGATTGTCAAACGCCTCAGTTTTAGAACAAGTTTTATACCTGTTACGAGAATGCAAGTTAAAATTTAATTTCTGATAGTTATTCCTTCATAGCTCACCGAACACAATATTTTTTACCTACTACCTTGTACATCTAGTGTGCAATTTTAATACCAGTTATACTAATAAGAATACAAATATATATGTTAAAAAACCTCTTCGTCGTCAAAAGTCGTCATCTAGCATTCGGAGACTGCTAGCGGAACGAAGAGGTCGTCCGTTTCTCCCTCTCCGTAATGGCACTGTTTGAGTCCCCCTGCGGCTCAGTCGCCTCCTTCTCATCGACCGAATCTGTAAAAGAAGACCCCATTCAGGGCCATGGAGGCTCGCCTTTTGCTGCCCCTACTTCCCCACAGAAAGATCTTCGCCAGAATACGGAATTGCTGGCGCTGGGCGCCAAGTCCGCCAACCCCAGCTGGAGCCAAGATGGCTCTCAAATTCCCTTATCGTCTGCAAAATCCTTGGAACCTCGAGATGTCTGCATCCGCAGACATGGCATCGCCACAGACATGAAGGCCTACACCCTGCTGATTCAAGCCAAGAATGAACTGTTGGACACTCTCGAGCCACAAGAAGAACAGTCCCGCTGCTTCGCAACAAGGGCAATGGATGCCGCCATCAAGATGAAGAACAGTCTGCAATCCCAACTGGATAATCTACCGAAGTGCCCCATCAACGACTGCAAACTCCATGCCGAAGAAAATGCGGTGAGTATGAGAGATCGAAATTTCAACCCCCCCACCCCCTTTAAAACCCCTAATAAAAGAAACAGAGAATCATCGTCCACTGTAAATTCCACTTCCCCAAATCCCGAATCAGATTTTAAATTCCCCCCTAAAAGTAAAACTGCCAAGCTTGCCCTAAGCAAGAACAATAGTCCGATAAAGCCTATAGAAAAAGTCCAAACCTGGATTCAAGATCAACAGCAACCGCTCACTCAGAGTAATCGCTTTGAAGCACTTGTAAACCTCCCCGAAGAGGAGAATGACCACCCCCCGCAAATGGTTGAAACAGCCAAACCCATCTTCATGAAGGCAATTCGCGGCCACAACGCTACATTCGACCAACTCGTAAAGTTGGTCAAGCGGGAATTAACCTTTTGCCTTCAAGGCGACTATTTCAAAATAACACCATCTAATGCTGACGAGCACAGAAAGATAACGAGTTATCTCTCGCAACACAAAATTGATTATTACCTGGCAAACGGCCCTAAAATAAAACCGTTTAAAGTGGTGATTAAAGGTTTACCCAGAGACATCCCCGCGAAAGACGTCGCTGACGAACTTGAGGCTCAGGGTTACCAAGTTGAGAGAGTTGTGCAGCTGAAAAGCATGAGTAACCGATATCCCCTGCCGATATTCCAGATAACACTGGCTGATAAAAAACAAGCGGAAGATATTTATAAAATGCAGTACTTTCAGCGCCTTGCAATAAATGTCGAGCAGTACAAAAAGCCAAATAAAGCACTCCAATGCTTTAACTGCCAAAATTTTAACCATTTGTCCCAAAATTGTAACAGTAGCCCCAAATGCGTGAAATGCGCAGGCACTCACCCCTCACGAGAGTGCCAGAAACCTAGGGACTCCCCTCCAAAATGCGCCAACTGCGGCGCAGAGCACACTGCTTCCAGTAGGCTATGCCCGAGGTACCCAAGACCCCAAATTATTGTTCAACAGCCCCCTTCACGCACATTCACCTCCAACTTAGCCGCCCCCGGTGTGAACTGGGCTCGGCTGGCTTCAGGTCAATCCCAAACAACCCCATCAAATGAGACTAGCCCAATTTTGCCGACTAACACGCATGAAGATACTTTTCATAAATTCACTCAAGAAACACAGGAAAACATTAAAAACTTAACAAAATTAGTTGAAGCCATGACAGCTCAAAACCTCACAATGATGCAAACTATGAATAAAATGATTGAACTCCTAACGACCAAAATTCAATCTTAAGAAACTAAAAATTATTCAATGGAACGCAGCGGGCCTCCGTCAAAAACACCTCGAATTCAAAATCTTCGCAAACACGCACAACCCAGACATCATTCTGGTACAAGAAACCAATTTGTACCCTAATATTAAAATTTATCTCCCTAACTATGTCTCCCATCGCGATGATAAAACCCCTAATATCAATACCATTCACGGAACTGCAATTTTCATTAAAAATAATATCCCCCACCATAGAATCCCAACACCGAATCTTGGATACATCGAGGCTACAATTATTAAAATTACTCCCCCCAATATCCCCCCCACTATTGTTGCTTCCGTCTACATCCCTAACAATGTTAACCCTTTGTACATAAATGATCTTGATATAATTTTCAATCTTTCCGACGATGTTATCATTAGTGGTGATCTTAACGCAAAACATCCTACGTGGAATAAATACAGTCGACAAAATGCTACTGGTAACGCTCTTTTTAAATTCGCAAACACACATAACATTCATATTTTAGCCCCCAAACAGCCCACCAGAATTGGCAGAAGTTCCAAATCCGTAATTGATATTTGTCTTATTAAAAACTTTCCTTACTTTTGTCAGTCAAACGCAATTGCTGAGCTTTCTTCAGACCATAACCCTGTCGTTACCGATTTTAATACTACTATCGACAAAAGTATTAGAGATACCTTCAAAACTGATTGGGGAAAATATAGAGAATTTCTCTCTCTTTCTACTACCCATCCTCCCCCCATTAATCAACCCTCGGATATCGAAGACGCTGTAACTTGGCTTTCTGATAAAATCACTTCTGCCCACAAACTTGCATCATCAAAAATAAAAATCACAGACGATATTTTTGTCCCTAATTCCATTCGCACTTTAATTCGATGCAAAAATAAACTCCGCAAAGAATGGCAAAGATGCAGAGACCCACATCTGAAATCTCAACTCAGGCATATTCAAAAAACCATTAGAAAACAACTCACTTCCCTAAACCAGCAGAGTTGGTTTGATTACATTATGTCTCTCTCCACTGAAAACAATTCCATTTGGAGAGCCGCAAAACGCTTCAGACAAGAGAAAATTGCACACTCATCCCTTAAAACTGAAAGTGGTTTCGCCCACGCCGATTCCGAGAAGGTCGAGGTCCTAGCTGACGCGTTCGAACAACAGTTCGACATCAATAGAGATATCCCCCCACCCCCAGTGTTATTTGAGGCCGAAGTTGATAGCACTGTCTCTCTCTTCCTCCAATCTCCTAACAACTCCCCCCTTCCCCCTCCATCCCTCCAAGAACTCGCCAACTACATAAAGAAAATAAAAATAAAAAAGGCCCCGGGACGTGACGGAATCACCAACAAAATGATAAGAAATATCACGCCTAACGTTCTTGAATTTATTCTTCTACTTATTACTAAAATCCTCGATCTCCATCACTTTCCTAACAATCTTAAAACTGCAGTTGTCGTGCCAATTAAAAAACCTAACAAAGACCCCACTGACCCAGTTAGCTACCGGCCAATCTCACTTCTCCCGATCTTAGGTAAAATCACGGAGTTCATTATTAAAAATAGACTCAACGATTTTCTCGAAAATAATAACATCCTCATCCCCCAACAGTTTGGATTTAGGGAAATGCATTCAACTAACCACCAACTCCTCCGTGCTACCGAATTCATCCTAACAGGATTTAGATTTGGACACAAAACCGGTGCGATCTTCCTGGACGTGGCCAAAGCATTTGATAAAGTCTGGCATAGCGCTATAATTTTCAAATTAATTAAAATGGGAGCACCAGATACTCTCGTGAAACTCATCTACTCCTACCTTACTAATCGAAATTTTGTTGTAAAAATAAACGACTGCATCTCCACACTCAGACCCGTCAGAGCCTCTTGCCCTCAGGGCAGCCTAATTGGGCCAATTTTATACAACTGCTACATCAATGACATTCCCCAGCTCCCTGACACTCAGATTTGCTTATTCGCAGATGATACTGCAATCCTCTCCCGAGCTCAAAATGTCAAGACAATCGGCAAACGTCTCCAAAAACACTTAAATCTCCTTCAAAACTGGCTTACCAAATGGAAAATTAAAATTAATGTCGAAAAAAGTGCTGCCATCATGTTTCGCAAAAAAAGGAAAAAAATCCCCTTTCCAAAGCTCACCTTAAATAACAAAATTATCACGTGGTCAAATACCACCAAATACCTTGGAATTACTTTTGACACCCACCTCACCTGGATTCGACAATTCACCAACTTACATCAAAAATTCCGAAAAAATAAATTTTTACTTATTAACCTCATTGGTAAAAGATCACCTCTCTCGGTCAGCAACAAAGTTCTTCTCTATAAAATGATCATCAGGCCATCCATCACCTATGCCTCCCAAATCTGGGGAGGTGCCACTAACACTAAAATGAAGAAATTGAACACACTACAAAACAAGCTGCTCAGACAAATAACAAATTCTCCTTGGTACATCAGAAACGCAGACATCCAAAAAGATTTTAAAATCCCGCCTCTAAGTGAATTTATGGCAAAAAACGCAAATAAATTCTACAACTCCCTCGAATTTCATCCTAACCCAGTTATTAATTCCATCAAATATTATAATTACTTAAACATTGATCACAAAAACAGGCCCCGCTGCATTTTAAAATATCTCCCGCAAGCCTGATATAAAACCTAGCAGCGCCTACTTAACCATAATGGCTTTTTTCTGGCAACTACGACACGCGCTGAGCACCACTCACCATGCAACCCCAAAACCGCAAAAAACGGCACCGATTCTCGGAATTATCTTAACTTTGTCATGAGTCTCAAGACTCGGTCACCAAAACATTCTGTTCTTGCTGACCTGTTCCTGCATTTCGATTTTCAGCTGCACATCTTGAATTAGCTTACACTCCCAGGATTTCTTGCTAACCCTGTGCCTTAGTCCGTTTCAACCTGATTTGCCCATCTCCTTCGATTATTTTAACACTTTATTATTATTTTTTTATTTTTTTAATATTTTTTTTCGATGATTTTCACACTTCCCTGTAATTGGTTTTTGTTTTTAATTAGTTTTTTTATTGTGCAATTTGATCCTTTAATCTTCCCTTTAATGGACCGTTCCCTTGCTCAGGGATGGGATACGAGTGCAATTTCGAGCGCGTGGTTTGGGTGAAGGTCTTGGAACCAGGTTCTTGTGACCTAAACTTCTCTGGGCTTTTTTCAATTGTTTTTATATATTTATATTTATCATTTTTTCTTATCAAATTTTTTTTTCCTCATTTTAATGATTTTCGATCTCTCATGCTCATTGTGTTTGTGTTTTCCCCTGTGTTTATAGTACTAACGTTTTAGAACTCAAGTGAACTGCATCACCAGACTTTGCCATTCAGGCAACTCCATTATTCACTGTGAAAACTGTATGAGTCGGAGACTAAAGCGCCTGCGGCGCTGGTTCTTCAATAAAATTAAAACGTCGTAACATGACTTTGTCTTTTGGAAAACTGAAGACACTTAAAATAATTCACTTTTCCTTTTGTGGAAAGGTGCAGGTTGAATGAATTTAAAATTTTAGTTTCTCTTGTTCTCACAAACATCGACATCTTACAATCTTATTGATCACAAGGGACTGTAGGGAGTGAAAGAAGTTTTGGTGTAATCATGAAATGTTTAGAAATCGTCGTCTTTATCAAGTTGATGAACCGCATTCGATGGCTAGGACACGTTTTTCGCTTGGATGACCAAAACCCAGTCAAAAAGGTGAAATTCTCTAAACCAGATGGAACTAGAAGAAGAGGTCGCCCACCAACTAAATGGCTGGATGCAGTCGAGGAAGACCTACGAACCTTGGGAGTAAACAACTGGAGAGCCGTGGCCCAAAGTACATATAGAGACCGTAAAGTAAGCGAGAAAAACGACAATGCGCTCGCAGTGGCCAAATTCCGAAACTCTGGGATTTAAGGTAGGCGAATATCCAAAATTTCCCAAAATTCTAAAATTTTTTAAATTAACCGCAAAAAAGGGATTGTTTTCGATTAACTTACACTTGGACATTTAAAAAAAAAAAACTTGTATACTTACACCAGATGTTAGAGGTTCATGGCACAGATATATATTGAAATAGCATCTGTGAATAATTTCAGGTAAATTAATGTAAAACTTTTTATGCTAGACGTGTTGGCGTAAACCCCTTTTTTTAGTTGAAAAACACCGTTTAAAATAAATCAATTATATTTAAATAAAAAAATTGCCCAAAAAGCATTGCTCATTATATTTGAAATCACTATGCCAAATTTGGAAAATATTAAAAATTTTAGAATTTTGGGTATTCACCTACCTTAAACAAACGCCGAAAGTATTTGTTTACAATGTGTTTCTTATGCCAAAAGTTTTCCAAATCATAGCTCTAAAGTTGTTTTATCGTTTTATGGTTATGTGGTGAATCTCATTTCATTTCTATAAACTTTCTGTCAGGATGGATTGTGTTTTATATTGCGGTTTTTTTTTTATAAAATCAATATTGACGAAAGCGAAATTCGAGAATCCGTTTGGAAAAAATTTCGGAGTTAGTATGAAAGTAAAAAAGTGTCCGAAGCCAATTTTTTCCATCACAGGGCTGTTAAAAATAAATCAGATATAAATGACTTTTCCTTCAATAAAATTCAAAAGTATCTTAAGTTAATTTTATTTGTAAGTGCTTTGCCAAAATAATATTTTTATAAATAAAATGTCAGAACTACAAATTATTGTGTATTATTTTATTATTAGGTCCAGTTCACAATATTTAAAGAATCTGAGGTTTAAAGCTGGTTAATAAACTAAGAAATGAGAAATGTAATTAAGAAAATACTACAGATTTTATAATAACACACAAAATTAGACAATGTCACAAAGATATGGTAGGGTTTCTTGATATGACAAAAGTCAATGAATATTAAGAAATGTTAGTTATTATTTTAATCTATAATTTATTAATTTGAAAACTTATACAGTAAAATTGGAAACAAAAAGAATTATCGAAACATAATTATGTTTGCCTACGACTTATTTTAACTACAAATTTTTTTTAAATATTGGTTCGAGATTTCGATGTAACAGTTTAAGACATGTATAAACGCCATTAAAAACCTGCCAACCCTAACAGAGAAGCTTTTATTCTAAAGGAATTTCGGTCATTGTTTTTAAAATAAAATATTTTTAAATAAAAAAAAAAACTTCTTGCGATCCATTTATCACAGCGACCCGGAAATATATCTTCAGAAGGGAAACGATAAAATGCTAATTTTGTATTTATCTTTATAACTTTCGCGTAGGAATTTGAGCATTTCACTACGCAGCACACAGTTTTACTCATTTTTAGAATATTTTATTAAGAAATATTCGATAAATATATGAAAAATGTCACTTGTAGAAACGGTTCAAATGGTAAACAAACAGGTTCCGATGCAATGTTAACATCCCAGAATTTACCCATTTGTCCTGCAGATGGCGCAGGCGTCTACGCTTACGGTCTCTCTGGCCTGCTCAAGGCTGTAGTGCCCTGGATGATAATTATTCTTTTTTTTTTTTTTGGTTCATTCTCAGTGGCTTCATTGTTATTTATCTTTGAGTTTATTGTAGGGCTTCTCAAAGGCGAATGACCGTGAGTCTCCAAGACAAAATGCTTCTGTGCTAGTTAAATGGGGGAAAATACATTTTCTAAACTATATTTCTCCGGATTAATTGAATATATTTACAAACTTTTTTGTATGAAAAAAGGAGCTGACTTACAGGTCTCTATAATCCGACGTTTTAATTTTATTGAAGAACCAGCGCCGCAGGCGCTTTAGTCTCCGACTCATACAGTTTTCACAGTGAATAGTGGAGTTGCCTGAATGGCAAAGTGTGGTGACGTAGTTCACTTGAGTTCTAAAACGTTAGTACTATGACACAGGGGAAACACAAACACAATGAGCATGAGAGATCGAAAATCTTTAAAATGATTATTATATAATGATTAATGATATAATGATTCATTATAAGTTTTATGAGACTCAATTTGGAGTTTTATTGAAAAAAAAAGCCTTAAACACAGCATCATTGCCAGCAACTCCTCAAGAACATAGTCATTTTTTTATA